>VZTE01003412.1:32911-81394 GCA_013397775.1 Eulacestoma nigropectus | reverse complement strand
AGCTGCCGCACACAGCCGGGAGACACTCCCTCTGGGAAGGGGAGAGGGGGTCGGTGTCCCCTTCCCAGTGAGGTCAGGTGTTGGAAAAGGTCCCAGTTCAACAGATGCTCTTGCGAGCAGAAGCTCACCCACAGTAGAGGAAGCAGGGAATGACAAAAACTCTGCAGCGGCAGCGAATCCTCTGGGCAGCAACAATCTGGCACCAAAACCACACCTGTCAATTCTGATCTCAGGATTGAGAGAGTGTGAGGAGCTGAGCCCAGTCCCCTGACCCCCCAGCCAAAATCTCAAGGTATCTCTGCACTTCCCAATGGAAAGCCCTCCAGCTAAGAGGGTAGCCAGCTGCAGCCTGCACCCTCCTCCTCCTCCCAGCCACATCTTTTGTCTCCTTATTGTTAAGTATCATTGTTACCATCTCTTAGCTAACAAATGGGAGAAAATTCCCTGAAAGACAAAAGAAAAAAAAAAAAAGGAAAAATCCTAACATCCAACAACTAAACTTCATTATGTTTGCATTGTTTCACTTCTCAAGAACATCAAATTCCTCTAATGCCACATTCCAGTGCCATTTTATATTAGTGGAAAACTGATATCATCGGCACACTGTAATGGTATGTAACCTGCAATATCAGGGACAGAATTACCTGGGCTTCAGGTGCAAAACTCCACATACATATTTAATCTTTACTAAAAAATCATTCCAGGCATTGCAGATCAGCATTGTTCCAACTGACAATCGTGATGCTATTAATTCTTCAGAAAAACAATTTGTTTGAGGGCAAAAAAAATTTTCCTTAAAAAACTTCTGTAATTTTAAAAGTTTGTATGAAATAAGCAAAATAATTAGTAACTTTTAAATTAATTTTTAGTAATATAACTTGCCATTCTGTAGGGGTAATAAAGTTATTTAATTGCTCATGAAGATCTTCATTCTCCTTCACCAACTCTTCAACTTGTGCTTTAAAATTCTTCATATCCTCCTAGAAGACAAAGGATTTAATGTAAAATTCTTTATAAGTATTTTGGTTTAATTTTTACATCAACAAAAATTTTTATAAGTACACATGCTTGGGTGCCTTCTAGTTCTTGTCTTAACAGAATATTATCTCACTACCTACTCATCTCTAATTCAAGTGTGCATATTTGATTTCTAAATTGTTTCATCAATCTAGTAATATTTGATCAAAAATAACACTGGTATTTGACTTGTGCCACTTTTTTGCAAGTTGTAGAT
The DNA here is from genome assembly GCA_013397775.1 of Eulacestoma nigropectus. Classification (NCBI taxonomy): domain Eukaryota; kingdom Metazoa; phylum Chordata; class Aves; order Passeriformes; genus Eulacestoma; species Eulacestoma nigropectus. Next base: position 80,160 of record VZTE01003412.1, on the reverse strand, counting down.
CCTGAGAAGATAGGTTTAAAAAGCTGAATTCTGGAAATTACTGGATGGTACTACTCATTTTCAGTAGGAGTGACATGGATTTGAATATGGTAAGACAACACAGTGAATTTACAGTAATATAAAAAACTCTTGCTGTTTTCTGCTAATTTTATGGCTTAATTTTTTGAGCGAAATAGATTTATTTTTAAAACCTAGGAAAGTTCTTCTCTGAAGAAAATAGCTATTTTTCAAAGATTCAGTGACAAAAAAATACTTCTAAACAGCAAAAACAGTACCCATTATTTTAATACCTAGAAGTAAGTATTCTTCTATCACAAAACCCGTAAGCAGCTGGAAGAGCAGCTATACAGAGCACTGAGTTCCCATTATGAATGACAGTCGTAAATTCTTTTCTACCACTGACTAGTTTATGTTTTGCTCTGTTTTTAGACCACATCTTATATATCTCAGTGCAGTGCGTGCTCCTAAATGTGAACAGGCAGATAAAACCAAACAAGCCAAGTAGGATAAGACAGCACAATAATTATGCACGGAAAAGTAAAACAAAGTCACTTTAAATTTTAGGCAGACAACAGCTTTGGCAAATCTCTTTAAAAAAAATTAGTAATTTATTTCTGCTTTAGTGTATATTTTTTCTAAATGACAACTTGCCTCATGTTCAAGAATAAAATCTTCCTTTTCTCTTATTCTGTCTTCATATGCCAACAGAAGAGGTGACAAATACTTCATATCCAACTTAAAAGAAAATTAAAAAATAAATACATGTAAATTAATTACAAGCCATAATTTCATCTGTATTTTTTACTTCTGCTATAGATTATTAATTTTGAAAGCTGTTAAAGGGGTTTCATATATGACTTGTGTCGCTGTTATACCTGGGACGGTGAGAAATGACACAACCAAGATCCAGAGAAAATGGCTAATTTAATTAATTATAAATCGGTTTATATAACTTGATTCGCAAGAGTAGCATAGTACTATTGGTCCCTTGGTCAACCACCTCCTAGGATGATTGGTGGAGGCTATTCAACACCCATTTCAAAATATTTTCCCCAGTGTACCATAACAATACTAACTAAACAACAGCAGGTGCAAAGATAGAGAATTAGTTTACAAAAACCCGTAGCAGTGTTTTGCAGAGTTTTCGTGAGAGACAGAGTTCTCACAGGATGCTGCAGAAAGCGAAAAATCCCTCCACGAAAGCTTTTCAGTGTCCACAACTTGCAGACTAAAGTGCAGAACTTATACAAGCATGCAGACCACCATATGCAGAACAATGTTGTAGAAACACTTCATAGTGCTGTGTTAGGAGCAAGCTTTGGAAAGGAAAAGACTGCATGCTTTACTTGCACCTTTATTTCACTAAAAAGCAGCTCTAACTTACTGCTGTATGTAACACAGCAGAATGTGGATGCAAATGAATATAAAACAAAATTCAAACACTATAGTGAATACTACTACTAAAAAAATTATCCCAGATTCATTTGTAAGGGGAAAGGGATTTTTATACTCTCAAACCTGCATCTTTAAGACTAAATACATATGTCTGTGATTATTGGCTACTATGGCTAGAAAGAGCAGGAGAACTTTCCCATTCTGTATAGTTCAGTAACAGTGAGGAAGGAAAATATAAGACCTGATTAGTATTTCAAGGAGAAATTGTTTTACATACTACAAATGCATTCCCTTTCACAGACTATTTGCCTTCCCCTTGTCAGAAATTCATAGGCTACTACTGGACCCATGACCGTTCCCACAATCAGAAATATTCTGTTTTCTTTTAGTATAATCTTAAAAATAGTGACAGCAAAAGATTAACAATTAAGCAATAGACCTTGAAAGAGCTTGAAGCAAACTTTATGCTAGACAATTCTAAGTGAAGATGGCATTTATGATTCTCAGGGTAACAATACTTTTCAAGAGTTCAAAGTTGGTGACTATGCGCAGTTTGTAGCTTACTGTACATTCAATTGGAACTGCACACATTCATTACAAAGTTCTGCCCTACATATTTTTCTGCAACAAAAGAAATGTTTATAATATTCTATTAGTATTTGATAGTTTAGCAGAGTAATAGCTGAACATTTTGATTCCAGCAAAGAAATTCTATTACTTTACTTAGAGAGGAATGAACAGTTAAGTGAAAATATTATTTGACTTACCAGCCATGGTGGTGGTGGTCCTTTCATGGGTAAGCTTTTCAGCTTTAGATTCTAGAGTAGATGTTTTAAAAGATACTGACATTACTTCCTGCTTTTTGAAGCACCAGCAACTGTCCACTGCAGTCACAATTATCACCCCAAACAAGCTGATGTTTCTAATTACATGTGTTGCATATGTAACACCTACTCAATAAAACTGGAAGTTCAGTATCTTACTAAGACAAAATAATACTGAATTCTTAATATTAGACTTAATGAGAAATGCTTATTTTAAATTATTTTATATTTCAGAAACAGCCTGTGCAATTTGTAGACTTTGTGGCAAATTTGGAGAAAACAGTCATAAAAACCCAAAGATTAAATAACAGACAATGGGACATTTGAGTAGAAACTGCCTTGATAACCAAGATTCTCACCTCATCTTGGGACAATGACCTGAATTTAGTTTGATAGCGACTTAATTCTACATTTAAACGATGGACCATCATTTTCAAAGCATCATTTTCATCTACCAGTTCTTGTGCTTGTTGTCTGAGAGAAAGTAATTCTGTTGCCTCCTCTATTAAAACAAATATCCAACACGAAAGTTCCATTAAAATTCAAGAAATGTTCACAACAATTTGATAATTGTAATGAAAAAAAATTAAATAAGCTAGAATAATAATCAATAACTTCTCTCAAAATACTGTTATGGAAAATTACCATGAAAAATTACTAGCAAAAAATCCATTATATTTCAAACAATCAAGTAATTTTTTTTCTTATCATGTACACATTCCTTGACAAAATTTCTACAAATGTAGAAAATACTGTTTGGAAACTACTTCTGCATGGATACTTGCCTAAATCAATGACTTGAAACCTACTACTAGAGGGAAAGGTTGTAAGAAACTAGAAAAATCAAAACAAGATAACTACAGAACAGCTGATATGTTTCTCCCACCTTCCCTATGTGAGTTCTCTGCAGCTTCTTTAAGTCTTCTGTTTTCTTTTTCTAGTTTCTTCAGCTTTAATTGCTGTTCTTCTACGTGCTGTTTTGTTTCCTCAAATTGCTGGACCACAGCTTGGTATGCCTTCTTCAGAGACCAGTTTTCTTGTTTTAGTTCTCTGAACTTTTCTTTGGTTATATTTTCCCATGCTTGCTTTGCCCGAACAGACACATCTGTAACGCCACAGTACAAAGTATTTAAATGGTATCCAGACTGGAATACAAGTTTCAGCAAATTACAATCCATTTTTTTCTAATACTAGCATTATATATGTATATATATATTTTAAGATCTAAATCAGCTCATGGCTCCCGAAGGGTAAGACCAGAAAGAATTTAAAAAGTGGATTTGGAAACAGAGCTGTGGAGTGGCTGCAAATTCCTGTCTTTTCTCTCAGACACTAGAAACACTCCTTCTTTAAATGGAAAAGATCGTGTTAGCAGATCTCTCTCTCCCAAACATCAGTGTCTGGAGAGGTAAAACTGAAATGTCCACTGCAGTAAGCAAAGTGTTTGTGCCCTGAATGGACTAGTCAGTATTCTTGATCCCTACAAATTTTAGTCACCTATACAATGAAAGCTTTACATTTCTTCCCACTGAACAGCTTCAATGCTACTGAATAGAAGTTACTGTACAATTCTTATAAAGTAAACTTTTAGATTATCTGCAAAACTGTGGATATATTGTTGCATCAGTAATAACAGTTCTCACTTCCAAGTTGTCCTTTCCATCTGTATAAATAGCTGAAATGAAGGCAGAGATTTTACCCTTCCCGCACAATCTAATAGCACACAGGCATCAATATAACTCAGTACAAGACAGTTCCTTAGAATAGGATATATATGAAATCCAACACAGAGCTATCTATTGTACTGACGATGTGTAACAACTTCACGTGTTTAGTAATATCTCATGCAATTCTGGCCACTGTTAAATTCCTGTGAAAAGGAGTAAGGTATTTGGACAGCATGGACATACACAAAACCCCATGAACTCGTAATAGGCGCATATCCCATCATGAGACACGTAGAACTCAGAAGTACTGCGCCTGAAGTTGTCAGGTGGATGCAGAAACACACAAATAAGCTGAAGGTAAACCATGTATCTCGTGACTGTATGTTTACCATTTCAGTTGCAATAGGATACTTAATAATGGTGACATCTTCTAGTGTAGATTGAACTTAATGTATTAGAGAGGTCCAATGTGACTTTAATTTCATTACATCATTTCACAATCATTTATTTACTTTAGACCTCAAAAGTCACTCAGATTGGAAAATAAAAACAAGTCTAAACCACCTAACATAAAAAGCCTGAAACTACTGATTTTATACATATCACAGAGCACTTTCTTATCTCCTGTACAGGAAAAATACTTTCACACACACACAAATTAGGATTAGAGAATACAAGCAGGAAAATGTGTTTTCACATACACATGCATATTAATAAAGTGAAAATGTGTAGTGAGGTCATAGAAAAATCCAAAGTACCTGAGGATGGTGGAGGTTTGTCATGTGTCAGATTTTCAGCTATTAATTTTTCCTCCTAGCAGAGAAATAAAAAATGAGACAATTTGCTTTAACAGCATCGCTGCTGAAGAACTTAAGAAATAAAACTTTTGAAAGAGTTTCTTTTATATCAACAAAATTGAAGGTTGGATTCACTGCTGATAATACACAACTTATCTGCTCATCCGGACATCATTTTGTCACTTATCACTGCCATCAGTCACTTGTGGACAGCTAAAACTCACTATTATCTTTAGTTGTCAGAAATGTACAGTTCTCAAAACAATTTTCTTCACAGCTGACATAAAAGCCACATAAACAAAAAGGTTCTTCATAAAACAGGAAGGGTATTCTTCCCACCTGTTAGTATGTATAAAGAAAGACTTTAGACTAGTCAATTATGTCAGTCCCTAACTGGGTATCAGCAAATCAATTAAAATGTAAACTGTTTTTCAAAGTTGAAAAACTTTGTTCTTGCTTTGCTGGAAAAAACCAAAAGTATTTGTACATTTTCAGAAGGTTCTTTCACAAGGAAAGAATTACAGTGTCATTTATACTAATGTATTTACTTGAGGTGAAGGTGATATAGAGACTTTCTCCATGTTTTTATGAAACAGCAATAAAGATTTGTAAGGATATGCTGTCATGTAATTTAAAACGCTGATGATGCTGCGTGTCACCAATGACTAAATGAGACAAAACTCATGAACAATTTCAAAGAAAAATAGATGTGGTCAAGAACTTGTAGAAAAAAGTTATGATAATAATGAAAGAATTGACCATTTTCATAAACAATATTCTAGCAAGTCGATCTGAGAAACTAAATTTTTGGGTATTCCTCTTCAAGCTTATGAAAGCAGTCAGTTCAGCCCAAATAGAAAACTATAGAAAAGTGCGCTAAAGTCAGGCTCAGAATTTGAAAATTATCAGTATGAGCTATCTCTTGCTATAGTATGTTGTCTCTCATTCTCAGTTTCTTTCTTTCACATTAGGAATAACAGAAGACATACTATAAAAAAAAAACTCAACAACTTTTGTATGGCCTATTTACCTATCTAGTTACATTTGTTCAAAAGGAATGATTAGCCATTCATGTACTCCAAAAGAAGAAGATTCTGTAGTGGCAATAAACTAGTTTTCTGTGTCTGCAAATTTAGCAGCTTTTTATGATGCCCTATTTTCCAAAATGCATCATAAATCAACCTTTATTTAAGTCTTACCTTTAAATTCAAGCCCAGATGTTGGTCTTCTGTTAAAGAAAAACAGATCTTTCAGTCAATTAAAAATTATTTTAAGTCCATAAACTATAAAGGTTCATAACCCCAAACCACAGATTAGATCACTAACTTTCCATTATCTCTTTCTGATGTGAGACCTCACTTTACCTCACAGTGGATAGATCCAAGTGTGGAAGAAATGAAGCTGTATTGTTGGCTTCTGTTACAAGTTTAGAATTTGACTGAAGAACAAATGAAATATTTTCATTGATTTTACTGGTCTTGCATCCTATTGCATCTTTGAACAAAGCAATTGTAATTCTGACAGCTTTCAAGACCTGCAGCACTTACAATGTAGAAGAGGGATTAGAAACAGTGTATATATCCTATATTTTTTCAGTTTAATGCCTTCAATTCTCAAATGACATTATCAAAGCAACCCATTCTTTCTGAATATTGTTCTCTATAAAACTTTTCCAATTACTCCACTGAAATAATACTGAAAAAATGCTGGGATCCAACATAAAGAAAATTTAGAAAGACACCATTTTTTTCAAAATTGACTCAGTTTTGCTTCCTCTTTCCTATCCACTAGCTACAGAATGCTACCGTTCTCTATAACAACTGCATTTTCCAGCTCTGAAACAAATTCTTATTTCCCTTTTTCCTGATTTTAAAATAACAGACAACATAATTATGCAAGAAAACTGCTATACAAGTAGATTGGTCATGCTCTATTGTTAAAATCTTTTTCTCCACAATATTCTATTGATACAAGAACATAGCTTAAAGACAGGTTCAGTAACAACCCAAATGTCCCTAATCTAATGAAATTACTTATTGAAAAAAAATTATTTGTGAAGCTTAACAATTCAGAGCTTAGGGTGATAGCCTGAGACTGATGATCATGTTTATTTCTCTGTTTTGAAGAAACATCCTCTCTGACCTGATGTACAATTTTAAGGCCCAGACATCTTAAAAGACAGCAATAATGATACAACTTCTGTAGAAAGGATAAACAACACTACTATCATGCCATTTGATTAGTAAAAAACTCAAAAAATTTTTGCTACCGTTTTTCAGACATGGCATTTTTTCATACAAGTAAAATTGCTGATTAAAAATGTTTTGCTCTATCTCTAGCTTTTTTTTTTAACACTGCTAGTTTCTACTTTTTTTCCTTTTTTTTTTTTTTTGAACACAGTAACACCCAATAGGTTCCAGAGTACAAACGTGACTGCTTCTGGCACATATATCAGCAAAAACATCGTAGAGAATGACTGTACTTGACAAGACAGAGCTCACAAAACTTTCCTCCCCGCCCCCTTATTTTACAGTGGCTGACAGTTTGTTCCACAGTGAATATAGACCAATCTTTCTTGTTTATGAAGGTTTTTAATTTTCTGTAACTATTAGAAATTGCAAAGTATTTAGCAGCATTTCTTTAACTGCCCTTTTAAAAAGGAATATAACATTACAATATAGTATTACATTTATTTTATTAAAAAATTATTTTTCCCAATGGTATTAAATGGTATGGCATTTTGCCTTAAAGTAAGTTTACTTACTTTCTATTTGCACACTTGACTTATCCACCACCACCTGACACTCAGTTTCATGGGAAGAAACCTCTTTCTTGTCAGCATTAGGAATAGGAGATGGTGGAAACTCTTCCTATATAAATGTAAGACAAACCTCTCTAAATCATGAGATCACTGTTAAAATAGCCCATGTACCTTGATATCTGTATGAAACATTTAGTGTATTAATGTCCCAGTCACATTCAGAATTGTTCACTAATATTTTAAGATAATAAATGATAAGATTTACTTCTTCTCTTGTTGTTGTTTTCTTGTTTGCTTTTTTTTTTTTGTGGTGGTGGTGTTGTTGTTTAGGGCTCTATGTAAATAAAATCTAAATCTTACAATGATCAGCAGGAGGTCAGCAAGTATGATAGTGATTAGTTCACAGGGCAAGTATTCTCTGTCACCTTGTTTGGTTATAGGAGTCCATGAAATTATTCTCTGTTTGCTTGTTTGCTGTGGCATACCTAATCTTGATCTTAATAAAAGATCAACAATTTATCTACTATATCACAGCAGTGAGGGATTAATGAACCATTTTTAACATTATCCTTGCTGGTTTTCCCACTGAGCACATACCAGCATTCCACAGATTCTACTCACTCTTTTTTTTGTGTTCCTTCCCCTTCCCTCCTCTTACCAGCTACTGTCTCTTCACCTTGGGGTGTTTTTTGGATTCTTTCACATTTTGGGATTTGTGGTCTATATTATAAGACTGGTGGTTCTACTTTATTAGAGCCGGGTTTTTTTGAAGAGGCATTTTTAAAGAGATCTTTCATTGCCTTTTTCCTACTCAGGTACTTCTTCCTGTTTGTTAAAATTTTGCATCATTTTTGATGTAACTTTAAATGTGCCTTAGGAGTATTAGGTTCATTGCTGGTTATGACAATCCAAAATTATAGCATACAAAAATTCCCTCATCTTCAAGACAAGGTTAATTTGTTTCGTTCGATTCTGAATCTCCCCATTTCTATATAGGTCTGTGCTCATTAGCACAATACTGAACCATTAACTAAGCTTTCACCATTTAACAGTACAGTTACTAGTGCTTTTAACAAATCATCTACTATGTAAGTACCATACTCAATACAAATTATTGGACATTTTACAAGACTAAATTATGCTATTATTAATGATAATTACATATAATACCAGTGTGCTCCTAATAACCAGAGACAGAGACTCTGACAACCAACAAACCAACTTAACTCACGTAAGAGTAAATGAATCACAAAAATTAGCATGTGAAATAAACATTGACTAAATGTTCGAAGAGTAAGAATAGAATACAAAGCATCCGAAATATTAACGTGCATTAATATATTAAAACATGGTAATGGAACTAACCTACCTTTTTAGTTTTGCAGGGAACAGCATAAATAGCTTTGGTAGTAAAGCTTCCTTCCCTTTTCTCATTACTCTGACAGCTGGACTCTGCTTCTTTATCAACATCTGAAAAATACGTATCCATGTCCTCATCTTCACTATAATTGCCTGATATTTCCAGGGACTGTAGAGGAGATCTGTCACAACCATCAAGTTTCCAGTTAGATCTGCAAAAAAGCAATTTAATGCCTGTTTCAGTGCTGCTTACTCTTCAAAAAACCCAACACTAGTAAAGTAGAACCATCAGTCTTACAATATACACAAATCCAAAGAGCTGACACACGCAGACAGCTAAGCTCTGTTAGCTGCAAACAAGGAATGTAGTCTATGTGTATGCTCTAAAACAGACAATTAACATTGGTACTACCTTTTCCTCTCTATCTTAAAATGCCAGATTAAAGACAGAAGGTTCCTAATTCTACCAAAAAGACAGTTTGAAATAATCATTTTAGCACAAAGGAAATATCTTACATGTAATTCAGGTGATTCCTCACTTCATCACATTTTGTTAAATTGATCATCATTTGACAGAAATAGTGTATTATTTTACTTATGACTGTTTTACAATCCAAATCTGCCTCTCTGAAGATTGTATGTGTGACACCACTTTGCAAGAAATGGAATAAGGATTGTTAGGCACTTCAGACTGAATTTATGATGTGGTAAGGAAAAAGTAAGAAGTTGCAACAGCAGGATTTTGCTGTCACTCTTTGGTAAAATTGATCATTGACAGATTCCATTTCTAATGTAAGATATCAAACCAGAAAGTATACACTACCCTATTCTGAGCTCTGTGACTGTTGCATATGGTTCAAAACATTCTTGTTCCAAGTAGGCTGAATCACCTTCAGAAAGTGATCGCTGCCGAGGCTGAGGAATAGCAACAGTGCGCCCTGTTAGTGCTGTTGCAAGGATAGCTGCTGCTAGAGCAGACCTGGAAGAAAACAGAATAAAGCATTGAAGCAATTCTGATGCTTTCTCTGTGCTTCACATTTTATATCTTTTCAGATGCAAAATGTCTTCACTATTTAAACAAAGCAAAACGTTCACAGTTAACAAGCATAAATACCACTGAATGCTATGGGACTGGTTATAAACGATTACCTCCCAAAGTAAAGCACAAAATGGGGCAAGCTATTGTAATGCAGCTATCCAAGAGTAAGGTACAATACCTATCGGTTTTCCCAAATCACATGCATGAAAATCATGGAATATACTGAGTTACTTTCCCAAAATTTACATCAATAATTTCCAGTATTTAGCATTCACTTTAGCCATAACAATACTACCTGGTGTTATGCTGAAAAGGTGTTCCACATCCTGCTATTTTGTCTCCATTATTCCCTACTCTGAACCTTTTACTGATGACTCTGAAGTTGTTAATAAATGTTGGCACACTGCAAACCAGGACAAGCATATGTAAACAAAAGTGCCTATTTGTGGGATGCTGTGGAGTACAGAGAAGGGTCTGATGAAAAGGACAAACAAGTAGTAACTAAGATTAAAGCAGTGAAATGCTGAGAACTGTAAAATGAATGACAAGAACTGGAGGCCAAAAGAGAAGAAGAAATTAACTAGAATTAAGTAAAAACGTTACAGACACTGGGAAGACCGTGGAAAACAACCAGAATTGAACTAAATGCAGAGGAAACATAGAATAAAAAGTGTAAGAAACTACAACTTAAAAGAAAAATAATTTGCATTTTTCCAATCCAGTGTGGTTTTACATGCCAATTTTTTAAGTCCCTGGTACAGGAGCAAGATGAAATTTATGTTTTTCTAATGAGCTAATATTTCCTGACTCACAGTACTAGTGCTGCTGCAGTCCTACACTCTACTGTAGCAGCCAAATTTAAAATTACACTAGCTTTAAATAGTCGATTCGTCTTTAATTGACTCAGATAAGTTACATGTTCATAATGGCTACTATCCTGAAAATCTACCCTGCTTAGGAGTGGGAAAAAAGTTCAGAGTGGGAAACTACCCCCCTTAAAAATATATTCCTTTTATGAAAAGTTTTATGTGAATATTGCAAAGACATGCCATTCTTCTAATCAGGCTTTTCTAGTATGCTACAACACTTGACAAAGGGAAAAAAAAAAATCAAAACATACCTGGGCCTTTGTGGAGAAGGGTTTGGACTACGAGGGGGAGGGGTGTGGGGAACTGCAGGTTTAGGAGCTATGGTAGCAGCAGGGACCAGGCCATGAGCTATGTGTTTCTAAATGATTTAAAATAAAATTAGTTGACAATGACTTTAAGGATCACAGTGGAAAAAACCGCAGAACTGAATGTGCACAAAAATTAACAATGCAAAAAAATATAAAAAGGAAGAACAATTACATGCAATTAATGTAAACAGAAGACTTTAAATGGCATTTCATTCCCCTTAAAATCAGAACACCATGTAAAGTTGGCAAGTTCATTTAACGTTTATGAACAGCTGCTCTTGAAGGTTAGAAACGTAATTTACATGAGACCCATGAATGTATGTTTTCTATCCACTACACCACAATTTGCAAAACCAGAATTTTAACTTACTCGTTTTTTTCCTATATATATATGTACACAATAAAAACAGGATTAGAAAATAACTTTTTACAAAATATCTGAACGCTGCTTCAGAGTAACAATATTAGTCCTTTTCTTCTAGAGTTCGCCAATCCTCAGTCATAGCAGTATGAGATGGAAAAAAACTCCCTACCACTGTCTTGCAGTCAAAGGTTCAACCTTAATTTAAAAAAAAACAACAACAAAAAAACCCAAACCAATACATTTTAAATCAGCAAACACAGTATTTTTTTTTTAAAATGGGATAACATTAAATACCAGCTCAGAAAAACTGGGGCCAGAGTTCCTACAAAAAGTACTGTGAAGGGAACCATATACTGGTTGAGGTTGGAAGGGAGCTCTGGAGATTGTCTATTCCAAGTTCCTGCTGAAAGCCGGGTCAACTATGAGGGGATTGCTTGGGATTCTGTCCAGTCATGTCTTGTGTATCTCCAACCTGGTCCAGTGCTGAACCACCTCACAGTATTTTATTATTATATTTAAGCTGAATTGTCTGTGTTTGAGTTTGTGCTCACCACCTCTTGTCCTCTCTGTAGGCATCAGAAAATACTATGGCATAATGAAGTCCATCACGTTTGGATAGATGTTACTTTCCTACGGAGTGAAAGGGGCTAAGTTCCTGCTATTTCTGCTACAGATCTTTTTTCCCCCAATTATTCTTTAATTCCCTTCTCCAACAGGAGAATGAAGATGTGAACTGGGAAATATTTATGTTTTTACACAAAGGAACATCAAATAATTAAATGGTGCATTAAAAGACTGTCTTTTTACTCAGTTTTGCAAATGCACTGCTCCCCATGTCTGCATGTCTTTCTGGCATACACCACTTCGTTTACTACAGGCTGTTGACTGTAGATACGACTATGACTGACCCTGCTATGACTACCAGGGAACACAGCTGAAGTCAAAGTCATTCCACGGTAAAAGTATGACAACAACATAAGAACAATACTTTCATTCTAGTAATAAAAAAAAAAAATCAGTTAGTTCAAGTACGTTGGAAGAGAACACCTGCACAACTGCTGACTACCCTACAGCCTTTGGCTGCTCTGAACCTTCGATCAGTTCACTTTTACAGCACTGACCGTGTTCGTCGAGGATCGTCTCGGCAAACGCTGGGAGGGAGCGAGCTGCACTGCCAGCCCTGGCCACCGCCCAGAGCTTCCCGGAGGGGAGGGCGCGGGACATCCCCCGCCCCGCCGAAGCTCGGCGTTTCTGAAGAAGCCGGACAGGCCCGGGACTGAGGGAAAGGAACGCACCAGCCCTCGGACACCATTCTGTCTTTGCTTGGGCTTAATGTCTCTCCTCGATTTTCACTTCAAACTGCTCAGCGATCACCGGCATCCGCCGCAGGGCGCAGCCGCCTGCCCCGGACACCACCCCTCGTCCCACTCGCGCACAGAACCCCACTGCCCTGCTGTCCCCACTGACGGGAACGGAGCCCCACGCTAGGCGGAGTGACACTCACGAAGGGGCCTCTCCGGCCTCTTCCAAACAGGAATGCCATCAGGACGGGACAGCTCCAACCACCGCCCCTACGGCCGCTTCCTCGCCGCGTCGGACGCTTCTCCCTTCTCGATCCCGCTGATAATAACACCACGGCGGATTTGCTGCGGGCTCGCACTCCTCCAATCAGCACGCGCCTTACTCATCCCCCGCTCGGCCGTAGCAACCTACCGGTGGCGAAGCCAGCCCCCTTCTGCTTCCTCATTCGCTCGCGGCCTGCGGAGCTCTCGCTCCCGATTCGCGGCCACCGTTGTCAGTCAGGCGCGCGCTGCGCCTGGCTGGTTGTCTCCTGCCGACGGCGCCTCTGGGCAGGTCAGCCCGGGATCGGCGGCCGCTCCTGAGGCCTCTCCCCGGTCCTCTGAGTGGGGCTGCGATCTGGGAGGTGTTTAGGTGTGCGTGTCTGTGTATTTGCCGTGCTACCGGCTTGTCTGTGGTGCTTGTCCTTAAATCATGCCTTAGCCTCCAAGATTTCCAATTCCCCTTAAAGTCAGAACACCGCGTAAAGCTGGCAAACCGGAAAATAATCTCTCCCAGCAACCTTTTAATAATCGGTCTGGAGACTTCCGCCAGCTGAGGGATGGAGGTGCCTCTGGAGTTGGCTTTCCAATTCAAGATTTTCTCCCAGCAAGGGTGGATGAAGGCATGGAAAAGGCAATGTGGGTTTTGTCACCATCTGTATGTTTTAATTCAGGCGTTTTTCAGATGGAGTGGTAAAGCTGAAAGTGGAATTTGCAAGCCAGCAGCCTGTATTAAAGTGAACAGAGTTGCTGGCCGATTTTGATATGCTCACCTTAACTGTAAGGAAGCTTGAGGAAGGAGATAGTGTCTCTTCCAGAATATTGCATCCTAAGTTTATGATTAAAATTTATAAGCTTGGAACAGGTTTGTAAAATGTGTTGCTATTTTTCCACCGTTCTTTCTAGGGTGTAACTGCTACTGAAGGAGGATTTTAAAGGAGGTCTGATGACAACAAAAGTGAACTTTCCTGTGACAGCAGGATCTATAGTTGTCCCTCACGGGCACGTGATTGGAAATGAGAAGTGGAGAGGGTCAGAGGTAGCCCAAAGGCTACAAGGTAAGCACAAACAAATTGGAAGAGGAAAAGCAAGTCAGGCAAAACATTCCCCTCTGTTGCCCAGTAACATTAAGAATGGCTGGAGTACGCTTTACTCTGTGCCTGTCTGGTCGCATATTTGTGGTACAGACTATGTTAGCAGGCTGAAAGATCCCGTTTGTTTGTCATGTATCTATGTGATCCGCTCCGTTTTCATAGTTGCAGAGCACTGTAGGGAAGCAGCAGAATCTGCTGTTTTGGGGCTTTGTGGATATGCATCGCCACTGAACTCCCTTGAATTTACATGTATACTCTGCTACTGTCTTGCTGGCACAACAAACTAAATTATGATGATCCCTTCAGAAAAGCATGTGATATTTTTGTTCAAGTCCAGAGTTTACTGAGCAGCTCTAGTACTTTTAAATCTGTAGATTGGAACTACTATTAATTGGCATTACTAAAGACATGACACAGTAGTTTGGACTGCTTATAATAGATTTACTTAAAGGGAAAAAGGCTTTTTATAAAGTTCATTATGAAGTCACTAGAATTACTGACACCTTAGGAAGGTTGTGCTGTGAAGCAATTATTAGTATATTTTTAACTATTGTATTTTTTCTTCTAACAATCTCACCCTAAGGGAAAGTTAGACTCATCTTCGAAGATGGCTTGGGACTGGTGGACTTTCATCTTTCAAACAGAACTTGCATTTTACTCATTTCTGAAGCAGATTTGGTTGCAGGGGATGAATTCAAACGAAGATTGGTTAGGTTTAGAAATGTAAGTGCTATATAAAGAGAAAAGTTTTCACAGTATTTGTTTATTCCATGCTTCTGAAAACATTCTTCTTGTGTTTTTTTTCAATTCCAGTAGAGCTGAACTTTTGGGATAATTTCACCTAAAAACTGAAAAATTCTGCAGCTGTGTGATAATGCTGTATTAAACCTCAGTCCTGCTGCTGCAACTTATGTTCTTCCTCTGATTTGCTATTAGGCAGCTCATACTTGAAAGAATTTCTCTCTTAGATTGCATCAGCTTGTCATTAACAAGGTTTTTTCTTAATTTTTTTCCTTTCAATACAGGCCAGCAGTCTTAGGGGAATTGCAATTGTAGAGAAAACCCAAATCAGTGATCAATACTACTTAGGAGTACAAAAACTTGTTGTACTTGAACTTGGAATGGTGTTGCTTCCTGTGGCAAATCAAGGAGAAGCTTCTCAGCTTATTATTCAACTAGTAAGTTTCTGTGTTATATTAAAATATGGACTGTATAGGAAAGCAGGTAGATCTCATCAATGATCACTCATTTCAGAGAGAATACATAGGATCTTAAAGGAACACAGTATCATTTGAATGTTAGGAATAAATCTTCTGCAACAGTGATATGGTCGTATAGTTCAGTGGAAAGAAAGCTCATTTGGGAACAAAGAAAAAAGGTTGAAGAATATGATCCTGGATTTTTTAAATGTAATCTTGTACTGAGGTCCCACTAGGTAGCATTAGGCAAACGTCACTGTCAAAACAAACTTGAGATTTGGCTTTCTCTAAGGCAAGGGAAACTGTTTTTAAATAGTTTCTTTTTACCCTTTCTCTGACTGCATCAAAAAGGTGACAAAAATAACTGTTTTCATTTGTTGTTGCTATTATGAAATAGTTTGCTTCCTAGTAAGATATTGTCGAACTGCATCCAATAAGGGAGCAGACCTAAGGAGGGAGCTTGTTTTCAAAACTTCCTAACGATTGCATTGAACTGTTTTGAGATGAAACAATTTTAAACCCTGGAAGCAGAGCTCTCGCAGGGGTGCTGGGTGTCGCTGACAGCTCTCTTTGGCTCCAGGTGCGGGAGCAGAGCAGAGATCCCGGCGCCAACCCCTTCCTTCGCAAACAGCGTGCTCAGCTGGCAGAACCGGCAGTGCTCCAGACAGTGCAACAGATACCCGGAGTTGGGAAAACAAAAGCTCTGCTTTTACTGCAACAGTTTGGAAGCATCCATCGGCTTTGTAACACATCCATCAAAGAGCTTGAGGAAGTAGTTGGACAAACAGTAGCACAACAAATTTATACTTTTTTACATTCCTGACTTGCATGTGCAGTGGTATTTTCCAAAACAAAGACTTGGTTTTTTTTCTTCTGAATCATAACATTTTGTTTTTAATAATCACATATTATGCTAATTTCCGTAATCATGGCTAGCAGGAACTGGTGGATGTTGACTAATTGTTTAGACTCTGATGCTTCTTTTTTACATCTGCTCTGTTCATATAGATTAAGCTGTGAAAATTGCCTTGGAAAGAAGCCTCTAAAGTATTTTGCATCTCTCTGGAACAAAAAAACCCAAGAAAGCGGTCTTTTTCAGCATCTGTGTTAAAAAAAGGAAGAGCAATATGCTTGCTAACTTTGGACTTCCACAAAAAACCACATATGAATATGTGCATAGTAACTTCTCAGTAACTGGAAATATGTTACATGTTTTAAAAAAGTTAGCATATACTACTTTATAGTAACATCTTTGGTTTATAACTTTTTGGAGTTCCTTTGGAAAGTCCTACTGGAATACAGGTTTGACTTTACACTAACTTATTTCTCTGGTTAGCCCTCCAGGTCACAGGGTGTTATCAAGTTTATTCCCATGTGTCTGATATCCAAAATCTTTGTTAATTCATGTTGTCCTTTTCAATATAGGTTGGGATTCTAATAATAAATTGAAAAATATTTTGATGTATTAATTATAACTTTTAATATTTTAATTATACTATCAGTTATACTACAATATACACTATAAAGAAAATAATATGGGAAGCTTTGAACAAAATTCCTAATTCATACTACTCTTCCAGTACTAATATTTTGAAAATTTATTTGTAATGAGGATTGGTTTCCCTGACATCTTCCATTTTTTTATAGTTATATTCTTATCCTATTTTTTAAGGGTAAAATTTTCTTTTTTCTTGAGGAGGTGTGTGAAAAGCGTCTTTCATACCACTTGGAGTTTGGATCACAGCAGGAAGGCAGCTGAGTAGGATTTTCAACTCCCTTTTGTGGGAGCCTTAGCACCTCTGTAAGTCATCTCTTATACTGGTTAGCATGGACAGCAGATAGACCTGTTATTTATAGTGATTCTGTACTTGGCATGAAAATTTGTCTGTAACTCAGACATAATTATTTCACTTAGTGAATAATAAACATCAGAATTTCCAAAAGTACAGAAAAAGATACTGCTTTTTTTTCAGGCAACTAGGGAGTACTTAAGCTTCTTTACACATGAGTTTGCTTAGATTTTATTCCCTCTTCTCCCAAATTTTGTCAGTTTGCTATGAAGACTGGATTTCACATATAAAGGCATGTGGCTGTTACGTTGCAAGAGAAACACCTTTTTCCTATGACAAATGGCCATCTGCTCAGTGCATTAAACAGAGTTCTGTTGAAGTAGTAACAATCAGTATTAATGGAGTTAGAGGCTGAACTACTAATCTATTTCTAACCTTTTTTTTTAGGGCTTTACAGCGACCTTATACATCTTGTGGGTAGATACTTGTTACAAAAATTCCTGTGGTCTGAGTGAGAACATAAGGCACACACTCATTTCACTGCAAGTTAAGTTAGCTGTTGGCTACCACTCAGTGTAGAATGAGCCTTTAGTTAGCTGATAGAAAACGAAGAGTATTTGTATGGCACCTCAGAGGTCCAAATTTTTGCTTGAATTGAGGGGTGTGTTTTTTAAATTTAAAAAGCCAAGCTTTCCTCAAGGACAAGTGAGTGTGATGATGGGATGAGAAAGACAGTTAATCAGGAGCTAAGAGGGAAAGTACTTCCAGGAAGACTGTCATAGTGGGTTAAGAGAAATGAAGAGCTGGAAGGGTGATTAGTCTGACTTTGCTAAAGGTTTTGTTACTTGGATAGCAATTTCAGCACACATGCGAAGTCAGTCTCATCTATGTGGAATACTGTATGGCAGGGGTGTGCAGATCAGTATCTGACTGCTGCTGCTTGTGTGTTTAAAAGAAGCACTACTACCAATACACTGAAAAAGTAACTACTAAGGATAGGCAAGTCACAAGTAATTTACAAGTTGTTTTTTTATGTAACCTTTATAGGGAAACTAGAAATATGTTTACACTCTTTGTAAGGAAGTTGGTTTTAAACTCTTAGTTTATATTGCACAATACAGGAACTTTTCTTTGACGTTTCTTAGATCTACGTAAGCAACGTTACAGAAACACGCGAGGTATGGCAACAGTAAACCTGTAAAACCTGTAAAACAGTAAACCTGTAAAACAGCAAAAACCTGTAAGTTATGCTTTATCCTCCAACCTGCAGCAGAATCAAAAAGCTACTACTAAATGGAGCATCGGATTGTTATTCTTAAATAAGGGTCATCAAGATATTTATACCTACTACATAAGAAACTAAAAATAAACGACAACTTTAAAGTTTACACCAAGATGCAAATTTTTGTTTAAATTTTAAGTATCTATCTACTCTGTAGATGGCAATGTTAAGTAACACTACAGTGTTAGCAATTTTCAATTAATTTCAGGAAATAGAATAATCTCAAAGAAATGCTCACCAGTTATTTTCTGTCCCCCTCCCTACTACAGATATAGCTTGCTCATGAATTTTTCCAAGGGTAGAAGGATTTTTTTTTTTTGCTTGATATGACAGTAAATAAATATTCTGCCACTTAGCACAAGCACTTCTTTTTTCATATTTTAAAGCATCACTGCAATTTATGTGCCCTTGAATCAATATATGATAATATGTCCATTTTGAGATTTGTTTCACAGCTATCCATTTTATCAAGACTAGTCAAGTCTTACGGTAAGTAGGTTAAATAATGTTTGGAATAAAGCCAGTTTTTAACAATTGAATCAGCAGGCATTTAAAATGTAACCTAAATCAGAGAAAGTACAGAGTAACAGCCTTTTGGAGTTCAAAAGATCTTTTAAATTTTAAGCCTTCTAATTTTCTTCCAAAATTAAACTACCTATTCAGTAGACTACACCTAGTACTCTGAGAAGCATCTCTGCATAAAAACACAACTCTATGACACTGCCCCTTGGCACAAGACTGGTTTCTCAGAACAACATTATTCCCTCTCATCTGTGGTTTGTTAAGATAATTCTTTCAAGTAGTGTTAAGTGATTTATTATTGACTCTAAACTTTAAGAGCAAAATCATTCTTTAATGTGTCCCCTATTGTTTTGCATTCAGCATCTCATTTGTAATAAATAACTCCCATCTAGCACAGTCATAAAAATCAGTCGTAACTGTATTTTGAAATTCCAAAGGAGTCCAGTCCTCATGTAAGCAATTCTATAATCTACATCTAGTTATTGCATACCTCCCAATCCACTTCATTCTAACCTTCAAATACTTAAGTTTTAGAGTTTCTGCCAGCTTCTGACCTTCTTAAGTGGCTCAATGCACAGCAAATGAAGTCAACAGTATTTGTCTGAGTTTATACATATGCATATGAAGATAAAATTGATCAATATTTTTATATACATTTTAAACAAAAGTCACGTTAACAGATCCTTCTGAAAGATTCAGTACAATGAACTTTCTGTATTCAAAAGTGTGAAGGGAGAAAGCTTCTTCTTAATCTGAGAACTTCCAGCCACAGCTGAAGGAAGGCAGAGTGTACTTGCAGCTTTCTGTCTGTTTTTAGTTCCCCAACTTAGAAAAGGGAGTTTTAGTGGGGCTTTCTTGGTCTGATCAATTTTATCCTCATCCATGGCTAAACAGATTAAGGAGTATGTCTTCTGCATTCCCATAGAGTAAGTTGCACTCTTGCTATGCTGTGGGAAAAAGAGAAGTATTGTAAGAATCAGTCATCCAAAATGGGTCAAAATTCTGACAATAATAAAAGTTTATTGTGCAAATAGTTTTCCAGGGCAGACTGCAGCAAGCTTTCTGTGCTAATGACATTACTAACTGAGCACAAGGCCCTTCGGAGTGCTGTGATCCTGGTATTTTGCACATGTAGACTCAAGGGTATACTCTGCAAAGCATAAAGGAACTTGTGAATCTTTTCACGGATTGTTAAATATTTACTGGTTTCTAGCATAATTATTTAATATACACACTAACCTCCCTACAAAGCTCAAGTATGTAGTTCTTCCACAAATCTGAAGGGGAGTGAGTCCTTTTGTTGTCTTTTGACAGGTTCTATGTTGATCACAACTATAAGCTCCTGTGTGACATTCTCTTGGGATACCTGAAAGGCACAGCCTTCTCTGTCTTGTCTTAGCTTTGCCCTGAAGCAATTTGATTATATTTTATCCTTTTCTTTCCAGTTGCAACTTGGAATGGCAGATGTGCAATTCCTTATTTTGAATAAGGAAAATCAATTAAAACAAAACAAGAAAA
Organism: Eulacestoma nigropectus; assembly: GCA_013397775.1. Lineage (NCBI taxonomy): Eukaryota > Metazoa > Chordata > Aves > Passeriformes > Eulacestoma > Eulacestoma nigropectus. The sequence goes on along the minus strand of VZTE01003412.1, from coordinate 59,813 downwards.
CCTAACAGCAGCAGGGGCACCTTAATAGCTTCTAAGGCAACACTACTTGAGTGTCTAGGCTTGCCAGGTAATGTTAAAAGCATGAAGGAGTGGATTTAGCTGAGCTACAGGTTCTTTCACACAACTAGTAAGTTATTTAGAGCTTAATATTTTTTAATCTTGTGATGACTTTCCCTTAGTCTACAGCTTCTATAGTAGCTTAGCAACTGACTAGACAGTTAAAAGTCCACCAAAATAGAAGAAATACATTAATCCACGATCTAATACAAAAGTCACAGATCATTTAGAATAACTGCATAGAAAATAAACATGTGGTCTTATATGTTCTATTTCATTCCATTATTGTTTCATTGTGGTTTTTTCAATACTAAACAGGGTAATGCCTTCATCCTCTGAGACAAGTTAGGGGAAATAAACTTGTTTGAAATTTATCATGCAATTAATCTAAGAAGCTCCACTACAAAAAAGCCCACCACCCAACCATTCTTATGCAGACAGACTACTTTAGCTTCCTAAGTCACAGTGGTTTGAACAGATGGTTTAAAACTGAACACAGGCCTGAAGGCTTTATATATTCACAGATTGAGTGGGATATCTGACTACATGGAAGTAAACATGAATCAGGAACTGAAGGCAGGCAAGTGAAAAAACTCTCCCATATCAAATCTGCAAAACATATTTGCCTCATTACATACCAAAGATGCTACTGTATCCTGGCAACTGATAACATCAAGCTCCATGGGCTGCTTTCCCACACTTCTCAATTTTTCCAGCACCTCATTCACACCAAGCCACTTGCAATCCACGCCACCAACTGAAACAATGTAGTCACCTTCTTTTAGGCCCGCTGACTGTCAAAAAATTGGGCGAAATTATTGGGAATTATAAAGACATGTAAAATGTTTTTTGTCATCATATGGTATCTGCCCCAAAGGCGTTTCACTCTTAGATGCTACAAACCCATTCTCTAGCCACACATGTGCAACTTTCTCAAGTACACAAATTACCTCTTGAGTTACCATTGATGTGATTCTGGTATACTCAAATATTGGCTGTTTTTATGTTCTTTTCACTTTTATCCTTAAGTAAATGAACCCTGGGTTTTGCTATGCTATTGTCCCCCAGAAGACATTTTCTGCAGTATTTTACTTCTTTTTCTTCGTTATTTTTACTTGTACTTCTGCCTTTTCTATAGCGAAACTGCTCATCACTGCATGCTGCTTTATCCCTTTGGATTTTCCCTGAAAGAACTACATTGCAAGCCAATAAAATGTTCTTGCCCCTCTTTCCTTAGGCAGACACTACACCTTGCATTCCCTTCCTGATCCTTATTCTTGTTGCTACTTTTTAAAGCATTTATCCCTTCTAACTTCCTGAATAAGACAGGAAGTAACATTTGCTTTTACTATTTGTGACTTTTTAACTATTAAGAATAAACAGAGAAAGAAATCAACTCTGTTTCATGTGATGTCAGGGATATGGGTACTTTAACAATCTACAGCGTATATACCACTGAAAATGCATTCAGATTGGATGAACTGACTCTACTAACATATAGAACTCAATACTCATACGAGTATGAACAAGCTAAAGGTACGTTTTAATGCTAGAATCTGCAGAGAAATTGTTAATATTACACCAATATACTTACTGCTGCAGAACAAACTGGATCAAGACAATAAACCTGTACTGGTGAACCTCCTTTTAGACTGAATCCAAGCTCTCCTGCTTCATGGTGAAGGCAAATGGTACGTGGAGCCGTCCATCTCTGCTTGGCTGAGAACACTGTCAGTGGGCCCTGAAGGTAACACAACAGCAGGCATATTATGGTTTACTGTCACTTGTAAGTAAGCATTTCTGGTTTTGTAAGTTATAATGCTTTAAGCTCTTCTAGTGTAGATTTTACTCGGGTTAACTTCCAGCTAATTCCCCTGAAGTACTAAATCCTATTTCTTGACTGTTCAGTTGATACTTCAAACAGAGTGGGATAAAGGCAACTGCCAGGTTGTTCCAGGATCTCTATTATGGTGTGCAGAATCTTTTGGCTGCATAGGCTCTAAGGTCCTATATTACTTCGTTGCAGAGGGGATAAACTAATTCATGAAACATTGCATATTCTGATCCTAACCATAAATCCCATTTCCTTTTGCTCACTGACACCTACAGTGACACCTGAAAGACTGGCTGTGTCGCATGTTCTCCATGCCTGCCTCCACATACTACATATTTCTCCTCCCCTTTAAGTTGTGTGCAATTATCTATTGAGACTTCATGGGACTTTCATGAAGGTTTTCAAGACTAAATGCTGTGCAAGCCATATAGAAATGGCACTTTTATTCTTTGCCACCCTCAAGTTGACTTATACCTCTAAAGCTAGAAGTGATTTCTCCAGTAACTTCTGAAAAAAACCCAGTTACTACGCGATCATTTTTTCAGGCTGTAATACTTGTGTCCCTTCCCTCATGTTAGAGTGAATTTATAGTGGCTATCAAAATGGCAGAGGTTGGTCAGCATTAGTAAGTTACATACCAGCTTGTGAAAGAAGTCTTTAACTTTCACCTTGGAAAACTGAGGAGCAATTGTTTCTATTTTATGTTCTGTTTTAGCTAAAAAAAAAAAGAAAACAAAATTAATTTTCTTTTAAGTATTAGTTAAAAGACATAAAAATTTATTTTTCTTGCATTCCAAGCTAGATAGGAATTTGTCCTAAATTCTTCCTAGGCTGTGGAAAAATTAATTTTTGTGGAAATTTGTCAGACAGATATCAGAACTGCCTTAAAAATATTTTCAGAACTCACAGTATCAATACAGAAAACTTTAAAAAAATCCATCTGAACAAAACTATGCTATTCCCATCTGTAATTTATTTTTCTTTAGAAAGTTTTTAAAACCAGCACTCATAATTTCCTACCGCTTCCAAACAGGAAAAAGTTGTACGAGCTAGACTAAGGTAGAAAAAAAAAAATAGCAGTCAAACTGAGTTAAAAACCCAGAATAGTACAAGAGTTGGGCTCAAGAAACAGTTACTATACTTTTCCCCCATATAATTTTAACTTTTAAAGTTTCCCCATTTTTTCTAGGTCACAAGATAGTCACCAAAAAAAGCTGGATTCTAACTAACCATTGTTATCTACTCCAAAAAACAGTGTTGCTAGAGACAAACACTGTAAAACAGTTCTAACAAAATATATTGATCAAAATATATTGATTTGTGATTGAGGAAATACGTAAGGAATCTGAACTCTAAAAATGTACAGTATATACTTACGCATTATTTATGTTACATATGGAAGCATATTATATATGTATTCATATATATAAATTAAAGGCATATCCCCATGAAAGCATATTCGCATATGGTTAGATATCCTTTTTTTCTGGCTGTGTACACTTACGGAGTATATCTGGAGCCTGGATTAGACTTAGAAAGTCATCTTCTGTCTCTTGCTGAGCATATTTGAGAAGGGAACGCTTATGTGCAGCAGTCAGAACCTCTTGAAGAACCTCAATGTTCCGAAGCTTTTTGCATAGCCCACAGACTCTTAGAGCTTCTTCATGGTAAACAATTGCTTTGCGTAAATGTGCTTTCCCTGAAAACATTAGAAACCACTGGTTGTCATCCACAGACAATAAATGCAAGGTAATTTTCAAATTGTAGCTAGTAGCTGTGTTAAACTGGCAGTTACCTAATTGTTTTCTCTGAACTTTGTCCTTTAAAACAGCAAGAACCATCAGCCCTTCAGGCACGTAGTCATACAGCTGGGACAAGGCTTTCTCCTGCTGATCTTTGTCATCACCGGGCTGCACTGTAATAATGGATAAAAAATATTAACCATACACATCTCTTGGTGCCGTATTCCTTTAGGTGTATTGTTGTGTAGTTATTACTACATTCTCTCTCAATGCAGTAAAATACTTACAGACGTGTATATGTGTATATAAATATATAAATAAGAATTTCAAGTTTTTGGTTTTATCATCTACAACACGCAAGTAATACTTACATGACAGACCATATTGATAAAATCTGAACTATTTAGTAGCATATAATGGATATAACTTTTGTTTCTGTAAAAGTTAGTTTATCAAATTTTCACATTTTTCTCAAAAGACAGAAAGAGCATGGCCTCATATTTGAGTGGAGAAAATGACCACAATTTAACATATATTGAAGGACCAAGGTTCTTGTCTCCAAGACTTATCCACAGACCAAATTATAGCTGTTGGTGCGTTTATTATTTTTATTTATATGAACATATAAAGAAGTATGATTCTTACATTCATGGTCACACAGAATGGTGGCAATGAAGTAATGCGCCAGAGCTTTGTAATGGTCTGACTTTATTTGTGCCAGCTTAGACCAGGAATAGGGAATATTCTCTTTCACTGGTTCCTGATTCATTGCAGTGTTAACCAGCATGTAAACCTCTCCCACCTAAAATAAAGCACATAATTGAAGTATGAGAACTTAATATTAGGTATTATGATATATTTACAAATATATCTCATTAATTCAGTTGAAAAAAAGGGTGACGCATATTCAAACAGAAGGTTTGTACTTCACTTTGAAAGTGTGGAGTCATACATAGCCTTAAGTTTGTGTGGTCTAGTTAAAACTTGGATGTTATCCTTTATATAGAGGAAATAAAATAGTTTTTCAAGCAGTGAATGCTGCTTTAATGGATCAAACTACTCCAACTGACAGAATCAAAAAATCTTTCCCCTGCAGCTGATCAATCCTACAGATATGTCAGGGTGGCTTTACTGCTATGAAAGGTTTTGCCTGTTTTTCTAGTATGGAACTACTTATGTATCTGCTACTCTGAAATAACTGAGAAAGCATATGAATATCTTTGTGGCATACCTATTTTTTGGTACATAACTCAACCAAGTATTAACACTACCTTCTGGGGCAAGCCTAGCTCCTCATTTTCTGGCAAGTCCCAAGACAGCTCTGCAGGTACCAATTTGACTCTGTTTGTCAAGGTCCTTCCCTCAGTTACAATTTAGTTATTCTTTTGGATTAAGCTTTTTAGGTTTGCATTCCTTTCAGCAGCTGGGAAGCAAGACAGGTTATGTTCAATACATAACAGGGAACCACACAAACAACCCTGGCCTTTCATATGTAGTTCTGGGGATGAAAACTGTACTGTTTGAAAGACCAACATAAATAGCTTGTAAAAAACCTTCAGGAAGTTCACTGCCTGAGCATTTCAGCATATTTCTGTTAAACTCCATGAATTATGAATTAATTGCTTATAACTCCAAAATAATATTTAAATTTCGTCTACTCACGTTTTAGTCTTCTGAAAGGTTGTGCTTTTCACTTTAGTTTGTGAGCTGTCCCTTGTTATTTTTGGTTTTCAGTAATGGTTGTTAACATTTAAATTTAATAAATTCCGTTAATACTACTGAAAGCTGTAGGTAGTAACACACCACTGTAAACAGTTATTTTAAAAACTAGATTTAAAGTCCCATATTTTACCTTGGCAACTTCCTGTGTCATTTTTACTAGTGTGAAAAACTCATTGCGTATTCCAGAAAGACCAATCTGCTCAAAAACACATTCTCGAGCTTGTGCAAGCATCATTTTTACTAGTACGTTCAGCATAGCTGGGCTCATATCATAACTTGGTGTGTGAGTAAAGGTCTCCTTTAAGTAGCTTAGAATTCCTGCAATTACAAAATGGTTTTATCAGCATTACAAAGAGAAACAAGTGAACTTAATTCTAGCATGTACCATAATAATTAGGATTGAAAGCATATTTTCTGGTATTGCACTACAGCAACCTGAAGGGATTCTTGGTACGTAAGAAGTTAGACTGACCTAGAGGTCTTGCTTTTGCATTGCCATCAACCATCCCCAAGTACAGTTCTCAAAATTACATTTCAGTGGAGCAACAGAAACTGCAAGTTTTGAGGGCACTGCCTTCAGATTTGGTTGTAAAAGTTCTTGTGGTTGACCATAAGACTGTGCTGAACTGAGTGCGACTTATATGTGGGAGTGATAGGCTGTGGCTTTTATGGGGGATGAAGAAGAGAAAAATCTGCATAGCTCTAAGGAGATGACAGTAGTAGAACCTCTGGATAGAAGGAAGATACACAAACATATAAACTTAATTAAATATTAATCTCCTTCTCAGATGCTGCTAAGTGCATTGTGTGTCCCAGTGAAAGCTCTGTTCCATGCCTGTAAACTAGAATTTTTATTTATATATATAAATACATTTAATAAGGTAAATATAAGATTCTTCTCTAGACATTTGGTTCTACCAAAATATTAGTAATTTCTATCATATATTAAATTGAAAACAAACACTAACTGTAGTGCAATACTAAGTAACAGTTTCATGGATGGAAACATAACATTCAGTATGTGTATCATCCAACTGGTTTACTGAGTTCAACTAGCTTGCAAATGCTGACAATCCTGCAAAAGCGTAACAGTAAGACCTCTGCCTTTTAAGTATTCCAGCTTCTGTAATCTTACTTCTTGCCACTACACTCAGTTTTGGCCATGTTGTGCAGGATTTTCCTACTAACGGTGTCTGTGATTTTCGATTTTTCATGTTACACTCGTATCTGAATTTTTAACATGCCATTACACAAATTTCAAATATGGCCATGCCTACCTTTCTGAACTAAAAAAATTAATCCCAAACTTACCAGGCATATCCCAAGTACTGATAGAGTGCCCTACTGAAAGGAACTGAAAGTACAGGAGGAAAAAAATATGGAGTTTTTTGTTCTCAGAATATTTCTGCTTATGTTGAGAATAAATTCTGTGCAATGTCTTCCATTCAGCACTGAGAAACAGTTAACACAGACTCTGTATCATGCCTCCGCCAACATAATGAAGTGTTACGGCACCATGCACAGGAACAATGAAATGCCTCCTGCGCATGTTGCTTTGGGGCCCTGCAAAGGTACTGTGGTAGCAAATAACACCTTTCCAGTTTTGCATTAATTCTGTTCTGCAAACATGTTGAAGTGAAAAGCAGTGATTTTTTTTTTTATTTGCAAAATGGAAGGAGCAGCAGTAAAATGAAGAAATTTCCCAACTACTGACATTTCTTTTAGATGAAATACAAAGGTTGAAAAATAATTTATTTTAAATATGCATGAAGAAATACTATAAATTTTTTTTGATAGCTGTATATTTAAATGAGGGGATTTATGAAAATTCAACTTGGTGATCCACAGTTTTTAGCTGATAAAGCTACCCATACAGTGCAAACCAATAGCCACAGATTGTCAGTGCAGAAATAAATCTTACAGTACATATTAATTACAAAGGACATCTTTAAGTATTATGTGTAGCATAGATGATACTTACAAAACAAATTAGAAAATCTATTTAAAAGCCCTGAACAAAACCAAAAGATTTTGTAACATGTTAGTTCAAGGGATAGGATTCCCTTTATCAGAATTTCTATTTCTCCTTGCTTGGGACAGAGATTGATTATTTTGAACCTTGTTTGCCTTTAGAATCTATGGAAAACAGGTAGTCAATTTCCAGTGAATTGCAACTTTCACCAGAGAAAAAAGCAAGATTAGTTTTTAAGACCCCCATATGGAAAACTAGGCTTAAAGGGTTTTTATCAAACCTGTAAATTGTCTCTTGTACAGATTTGACACCAATGTGCTACCACTGAGGTAAAAGCAGTTATGCTGGTGAAAGAAGGAATGAAGCAGTTAATGCTAGTGCTGTAACTTGGACCTTTGAACTGCAGTTCAATAATCATTAACCACAGTATTCACTATCTTATCTGTATGTTCAGACTACAGTTCCAGGTTTTGAATTAAAGCTTCATCTGAGCTCTTCACTAGACTTCTTGAATGTCCCTATTCCTCCTTTTTTGTGTAGTGAGCTCAACAGGAAATGCAGAACTCTTTATGACATCAGAATGAGATTGGGGACATTTGCATGAAGACCCTTCCACCAGTATTTTAAGATGTGTACCTGCAGCTCTCTGAAAAGCATCAACAGCATTTTCAAGTCCAGCCTGGGTCTGACGATTGCATCTTGTTCCAATCTGGGTGTAGAGAGCTCCAATGTTAAATAAAACACTTGCTTTTTCAAGCAACAGATTTTGCTGACACACTGGGACACCTGTGAAGGAATCATACCTTGGGAAACAAAAATGAGAAGAACTGTTAAGATTAGCAGAGTCCACTGAAAAAAACAAGTATTTTCGTTCTCTTTTTCTGAATGAGTACTGGAATTCTTAACCGTTCTGCTACAGTGAAAACGAAGGTGAACAGAAACATCATTATGTTCTGCAAGGACAACCCCCATAATTAATGCAAGCCAGAGAACAGCTTTATTTGAGACAGTTTTCAGCAGGTTTTACAATCATGCCTCCATAAGGTCATTATATTTAAGTCAGAAGTGCCTATAAAACATCATAGAGGTGAAGGGCATACCGGGGAAGTATCTATATGTGCTGCTATGCTCTCCTACTTACATGTTGCCAAAGATCAAACATTGGCATGGTCAGATCCTCTACTGCTTGTGTTTAAAGTTTCTATTTGCAGTTGTGACTAGAAATTTAACAATTCCTCTTGGCTACATGGTAGTCACGTTTTTTCATTATAAAAATTTTGAATTCAGAGTCAAATTTTGCTCACAGATGTAGTAAACACTCCGTTATAAAAAATTAAGTCACTCCTTTCTTTCTTCTGGCCCAAGTGGTCTTAACAAACTGAAGGAGGGGAATTAAGGTCTGACCCCGTTCCTTGTCCTCATTTTGTACACCAAGGTTCAGAATTCAGAAACATCTGTAGCTGTCCAAAATTAAGATTATTTTCTCTCTTTCTCCCTTGTGCTAACCTGTAGCCCAAATCATCATTTAGCCAATGGTTTCACTCTAAGCATGAAAAGGGTGTATTGTATCCAGGTTTACTCTTAACTCAAAAAAAAAAAAAAAATTGACAACACACGCTGCAAGGATTCAGGAGGAGACATACACTGACACACTTCATATTAAACAAAAGACAGCTAGTGATTAACCAATGTTCTGGGGCAAAAAAAAAGACTAAAGAGAAATATAAACTACACACTTACCATGTAAATAGAACTCCGATGTGCCTGGTGGGTGGGAAAAATCTGTTTTCTACATAACCAAGTTGCAGGAAATAGCTTATCAACATCTCAATGCCAGCTTCATCTCGGCTAGGAGTGCGGCAGGCCTTGAAATACAATAGATTAAAATTAAGTGCATTCTGTTGAATTACAGGATGAATACTGAAACCCCAAAGCTCTGCTTCCTATGGACTTCTGTGTATTATAGAAATGTGTGGAATCTGAGAACAGTAAGTTAAAGCCACATGGATTCATGCTGAAAGTTTTTCAGCTGCACACAAGTAGCACATAACCTTTAAAAAAGCAAACAGAATCTGTTTGGCAAGTCTCAGAGTTAATTAAATACAGATTGTGGGTGTTTTAGAAAGCTATAGGGAAGGCTTATGTTTCTAGCATAATCCAGGAAACAGACAATAGTTAGAAATACCCACCATTCTACTACAATATTTTGCCAGATTAATCCACTTCAACATTCTTCCTGCTAAATTTAAAATACTTTAAAATAAAATACAGTAGGTAAGCTAAGTCTTGGATTAACAAGATGTACAAAGTTGTGTCAATAGCTCAATCATTTTGCATAACTTCATCTGCTTCTTCACTTTTTATTTACTCAGCTTATAAAGCTTTTGGACAATGGAGATTCATGTACTGTGTCTCAGAAATGAAGTCAGTAAGAGTATAGTAAGCCCTAAGTAATAGTGTCATATTTTGATTCCATAAAAATGTTATTTACAACTGTATATTAAAAGAGCTCATAGTACACCATACTTTAACTTACTTGTCTCAGATCCATGAGATCTGCTATTTCATCTTCATACTCAGAACTGTCTTCACTATAATGTTCCAGAATAAAGTCCTAAAAGAGAAAAGAAGATAAAAAATTGTAATATCTAAGATTACCCTAAACTATTTTTTCTGCAGTTGCAAACGGTACAAAATTGATTCAGTTGAGATTTGAACAGTGTCTACTCCCTTCCAGTCAATAGTACAGTAACATATAGCAATGAGACTACAAAAAGACAGTAGAATTAATAATTTGATTTGATATCTTAGACAAGAAATTTCACTGTGATGTAAAGGAACCAAACATCTGCTACATCAGCTCCAGTGGATTTTAAAACAACAGAACTTAGTGGTTTTCAAAGGGACAAACAAACCCTGTTATCTAAAATGACAAGGGGATCAAGCGACCATAAAAACTTTCTGTTAACAGAAAGAGACTGCCAAATTCTTGTAAGCTATTCTAGGGCAATTCCACTTAATATAACAAAGCTGTAATGACATGAAGTGGTACCATGATCTGACCATGGAATTTAACTCAGAGAAGTAAAAACAGACAAACGCTACAGTGATACAAGATGGTTTACCGTGAGATAAAAATCTATATTGCACAATACACAGTAGTTCAGAAAATAAAGAAGATGGCTCAAATAGCCAGCAAAGTATATTAGTCAACAAACAAGGCTGTGTTAATGCTGCAACACTGCTTCCCAACTGAACTATCTTGGTTAGCGCAAGTTGGTGTATCACTAAATTATGCTGAATAAAACCTTCATTACTACTTCCTTTCACACTTGTATCAGTAATCATTACTCTTACTAGCAACAAAACCACAGAAGGAATTTTTATTCTCTTTGGTTTAACTCTGTCTCCAAAGTGGAATTTCTTACAACATTTTCAGACTCCTTGTCCTAATTAGATAGGAACAATGACCCAAATAATTGGTAGTTAATTTTTAACATGGCATGATCTTGATTTTAGGGCAAAACAAAAAATAATTTGTACCTAAATTACTTCAGTCTCTTTAAACAAATCTGAAATGGAAGTTATTTCTGTTAACTATTCATTCTGAAATGTGTATGTAAAATTTACCTTGAGGGAGAGTGTAAAGTCTACATCTTTGGTTTCCTTCAGGCCAAGAGGTACCAAGGGAATACTGAAAGTTTCTCTATGGCAAAAAAGCAAAAATATTCAGAATTTTTTTTCTGCTTGTCCCTTATAATTATTTCTGTTTTATTTGATGACAGTAAGTTTGCACACTGATGAGGTAAAGAGAAAAGTATTAAGCTTGTAACAATTCCCGCCTGCACAAGAAAATCTGCCTAATGGCCTGGGACTTCACAAGAAAAGAGTGAAGAAAGCTACTTGCCTGCACTTTTTTTTCATTTAAGCCTGTTTTTCCTTCAGGCAAAGAAAAGGAGACTCTCAAAGGCTGGCTTACTGCAGTGTAGCTCCACAGCTGCTAGGAGATCTGCCACAGTAAGAGCCATGGTAAGTATCAGTAGTTATAATCAGTATTTTACATGCTACCAATGGTTTCACATGTAGCAGTTATGTATGTAACATGGGGAGAAGCAGGGCCAAAGTATACCAGCTTTCACAGTGAAAGGTCTAGGAGTACAAAGTCCAAGAACTACTTAGTTTCTAGACAATGCTAAGGTGTTAACCTCTAGACAAGTCAACCTCTAGTATATCAGAGAGCAATGAGGAGGAGAACTGACTTAAAAAAAGATCAGAATTGCTTCCAGATACATAGTTTGTTGTGTAGATTTAACAGATCAGTATCATGCAATTATAAGGTTTACAGAATATTTTAATTTTTCCTGAAAACAACTTTTGGACTGTCTAATCATTGTTTAGAGCATTCCATTACCAACTACAAAATCCCCCACTCATTTATGGTCTTATCAGCAAAACCAACTTTCTTATTCCATCTTGAGAGGGTGGCAGTAGGAATGCAGCTTCCTAAGCAGAGGAAGAGTCCTTCATAACCCAGAAAGTGGCTCTGCTAGCTTGAAAAGGACTCCCAGGATACAGAGCCAAAACACCATTTCAAGTAGTGCAAATGATCTGATTTTTGATCTCTTTTTAGAAGAAAGCTCAACACTTTTACTACAGATTATATCAAGACTTTTTCCTCAAAAAGGAAGTGAGACACATGGAAAAGAAATCCTAACTTACTGATTTAATCAATTCTAGTACCACCCACAGTCCTTGTAGACATCAGCACTGGTCATTTAAAGAAAGTGAATTTCATTTTTTTCACAGCTAAGGTGTCACACCCATGCAGCCAACGTCATGGGAATATTGAACAATCAGGGAGGTGATCCTGGATTTCCGGAACTAAGTAGAAATAGCATCACGCTTCTCAATCCAGCTGAGATGTGTGCAAGTACTGGGAAGGCCAACCCTTCAGACTGTTTTAACACAATACAGGTTAATCCAGTAAACCATGGGTGTGACCTCATGTTGACAACTGTATGCACAACAGTCAGAGAACAAGTATTAATAGATACTTGCTGTTAAAGGCTGGAGAGCAGTTACAGGTAAATGAATTATTTTAGCTGATGAAACATAAAAAGCATTTACAGCTTAGAATGAAAAGCCTAAGAAAGGCAAAATACCATTCAAAATAGATTGGGAAAGTAGGATCAGGAGAGAATAACAAGCATACTGCTGTCTGGCCTCAAGGCTTCTGCCTGCCTTGGGGCCTGACCTATTGCTCATCCTTCAATGAGAATCCAAATACTTTTAATATTCTTTAGCTAGAAGAAAAATAGTACTTGTGGAGCCCTGCTCTCATTTCCACAGCCATAACTGCTCTCTGTGCTCACCTGCATCTCTGAAGACCAGTAAAATCTTAAACAAAAACCCCAAATCTCAAAAAAAAAAAACCAACAACCAAAAAACCCCAAAACATTTTTGCATCAAATAGTTGTCAAAGTTTGCCATGGGGGTGGACGGTAGGAAGTTTAGCACAAGTTTCTGTTTGAGAAAACTACAACATAGATATTTTGCATCAAGTCAGCATTCAGTCAGAAGTTACCTCTCTGGAAATGTGTTTCATCCTTCTACATTAAGAATTCCTTGTAATCCACCTGGAAGTTTAACACCTAACTGAGAACAATGCTAAGAGGGACCCAAAATTATACTCCCATCACATGAAGCATTTCAATTTGTACCTTGTGCTGCTCTTAATTAAATAGTAAATATTTTGTTTTAGGATCAACAAGACATATAACTGATACAGAAATCATTTCAGTATGCAGGCAATGAATACTCCTTAATTTTGAAGTTTTACCTTTGAGGAATAATCCATTGCAATTTAAAAATTAGTGTGCTCTTCAAAGTGGAGAAAAATACCTTGGAAAAAATCCAACTTCATCTACTAAAAATTCCTCTGCTTTAGCCAAGGAATTTGTGTTTTTCTGTCACTGAAAGGCACACATTCAAAATTACCTAGTCTGCTCTGAACATCAAATGAGTATTGTGTTTCTGTTCTCCAGCTAAAGAGGGACTGTTGCATGCACCACGTTTGAGAAGAAATATTACTATATCACTAAGTTTGTTCATTCCAGAATGCACTGAGCCAATTAGCCATTCCAGTACTGGAAATTCTGCTAAGTGCCAAGTGTTTGCAGTATAGCCTCAATTCTCACGATATTCTTCTCTTCAAAGAAACTTCATATCCAAGGATTACTGGTACATACATTTCCCAAGAGAAGGACAAATATGCAGACTAACCCTTAGTCAACAAAATCTACCATCACATCTGTTCTCTTCCTACCAAGCTCTCTGTTCTTTCACATGATTCGTGTCCAACATTCACACTCACCTAGAAACAATTTTGTTTTGAAGGGTAAACAGAAGATCTGTTAATAACTGAATAACTTAGCGTCATACTTACTCTTCATTTTGATAAACTTCTACTGAGATATTAAGTCCTTCCAATTCTTCCTTTAAAATCTGCAGGTCTGAGTTTACAAAACTCAATTCCAGTAGTACCTGCTCTCGTACTTTGTTGTTGGTGGTTGCTCTGCAGAGACATATCAATTTTTTATTGCTGAGGAAAAGGTTTTCTCCAAGCTTGGTTGACCCCCTTCAACTTTCAATGCAAGCATTCTCAGCATTTTTAAGATTTCTTTTTATCTCCTTAAGACATGATACAAGACCTCATATTTTAGAATTTATTAGGTTTTTCTGTCAAGAGAGTGCCTGGGATAGTTTCCAGATAATAGCATGCAGCCACAGAAGATTTCCTATATGCCAAATTTTCCATGTTATGATGAAGGGTCAAGCTTTTTTCAGATACATTAATCAACAAAACTAAAGCATCTTAAACAGAATCACTATCCTATTTTCAGATTATGTGATTTTTTTTTTTTCCCCCTCGAAGAAGATAGGTGGGTGGAGGTGGGAGAAGTCAGGAGATATTTTTCAACAGAGACTTCCCCACCTTATAAATTGAATAAAGATCTGTTGAGACTTCTGATCTTAAGAATGAAAGAAAATAATTTTCTCCCAAAAGTTATTACAGAAAGAAATATCTTTCAACCAGATCTTTTTAATACAAGAATTTGCTCTATAATTTGATTTTGTTGGATGCAAATATGATTTTGACTGCTTGTTTCCTTTGCCATTTATGTATTTAAATGGCAACACTTCGAACTGCTAGCACAATGGATGTTGGTATTTAACACCCCCTGAGCATTTCTGTGTGATTTGTGTATTATATCACAATTATTTGTGTATTTATATCACAATTTCTAACCTGATTCTCCATACTGACAATTTGATTAGAATGTTACTCTTTCAAGATACTTAAATCATCTGTATCTATAAATCCACAGCTATGAGTTTAACATAAAAAGTATCCATGCTTAAGATATTGTACCCTTGTATTAGAGTCCAAATCTTAAGACAATTACAAACTTAAATTCGCAGCATTCTGCATTTACCTTTATTTTAAGACAAAATTCGCCTTCATAAAGACTTATGTACAACCATCTTGTAAATCTAGGCTCCACTTGGAGCAGTTTTCCTGTTTTATGGAGCACCTTGGTGAAGAACTAATTATTCCAAGACTAAAATTCTAAGTTTGTTTTCCACGTTCTAAATTAGTTGTCTGTGAATTTTCTATGCTGTAATTTATTGAATACCTTGGATTGCTTAAATTAAGCAATGTTAACATCTGTTGCCTTCATAAGCCAAACTGGATACAAACATAGGGTGGAGTGGAGCTCCCATGATAAAGGCAGCACCACAGAGATAAATGGGAAAGTTTTGATGCTACAAGCACTTTAATTCTGATACATTAAGGCTCCATGTTTGGTCTAGCTTACCATCCTCCACAGGAGGGATTCTAATACCTTTTTCAGAAACCTCAAAGTTCCATCCAGATTGACTTCTCTATTGGCTCTATTGCTATAAACATCCATGTCAATTAGAGTTAATTTGATTACCTTTTCATGTTTTTTACATTGTAGACATACTTTTTAGTGACAACCAGTCAAAAGACAGCTACAAGGACAATGTGATATTGTCAAGATCCATATAACTCTACTCTGAATTTAATTTTAACTCAGAACAAATCACAATGAAACGGAGAGGGTGACTTTCAGAAATTCTAAGAACAAAAGTCTTTGCACTATATGGACCATGTGCTTCAAGCCTAGTGTTTACTTTCAGCCAAAAGTAAAGAAACCTGATTTCCAGATTTTTTTTCAAGTCCTACTGCAGGAGGCTCCTTGTGGACAGCAATTGGTTTGTTTATTTTAGAACTTGATGAAATTCAAATAGAATCTGCAAACATAAAGCTTGTTTATGTTTTTCCTTAGGAGATTGTAAATACAACTAGTCATGTGAACTGTCTAGTCATCAGGTTACTTTTAAAATTGCTTCTTTCAAAGAACTAGAAAGTTTTAATGGTTCAACAGGTGTAAATTCATTTTAGAGTTCTAAAATCTTAAAAGTAAGTCCATTCCTCTACTTTTAAGTAAATTTAGTTCCCACTCCTGTAAATAGCAACTTCAGAATTTCAGCAATTAATACTGGCATCAGAGACTGAACTTTAGGATATTTAGGTTAAAGGTTACTAGTTTTCACATTAGGTATTACTCATCTCATCAGCCCTTCCAAAACACTCCTGAATAGACAAGCAGAAACATTAACTGAATGAAGCATTCCATTTCAAAAGCAGGTATAATAATTTTGCTAACCATACAAAAGGTAGTAAATTCCAAGTCTTACTCCTTAAGTCAATTACCAGAAAACAAAGCAAACTTAAGTCAGCCACAGAGGCTAAAATTACCCAGGTTTTCAACCTGTCACATTTCTTGCAAGAGTGGAGATAAAAGCAGGTAACAGACAACAGGCAACCTATCGATTAAAGGCAAGTTTAAGAAAATTGAATTTATCCAGGCATTTTCACTTCTTTAAGTATATTTACTAGATTTTGTTTTTGAAGACCCATTGTTGTTTCAGTTGCAGAGAAACAGACACTACAGGAAACTACTGTAGGTGAGAACTGGGATAATTTTCAGTTCTTCTGTGTAAGATTGGAAAGCTACAGACTGTTTGCCAAGCAGTTAATCACGGGACGTAACAGCCTTAAGACAGGGTCAATGTACGGCTATTCCTACGGGGACAGCCACATACGAAAACATATCCTAAAAAAATGTAATAGATGAAGAGCAAAATCTCTTCCAGTTACCTCAAACTGTAGGAGAATTTGGTGGCAACTGGTGGTAACCCAGCTCAAATTACATGTGTGCTACCCTGCTATTCCTATATCATTACTACTACATGGAATAAAGAAGACAACTGACAGTCCTTTCTACTATGCAGCACAGAACTAAAGGATCTTGGGAAAAGCCAACAGCATAGTGGCAATACCTTTATTTGATTTGAGGAGTAAAACATTACAGTATTCAACAAGGTTCACTTGCCATTATCACAAGCAATAAAGCTGAACGAAGAGAGCAACCTAAGAAAGGGTAACATTCAGCTCATTTACTACAATATCGCAGCACTGAAAGTGCACCTGAGAGCAAGTAACGACTCTATAGAGCTATAGCTTGAAAAAATTCAGGGAGATTCACAAATCATTCTACATTAACAGATACAGCATGTTTGGGGGAAAAAAGAAGAAAATACAACAGCCAAGAGACTTCTACAAAATTAAGAGAAAATTAAACAATTGTTGCTTGGGCAAGAGAATTAGGAAAGCATGACATATACCTTAAAAGATTTTCAGCACCAGCTCTCATTCTCACTGCTCTTAAGATCTGTTGGTTTAGAACAGCTCTTTGATTTTGCAGTTTGCTTCGTCCAGTCTCGGCAAGAGGATTACATCCCTAGAATTAAGAAAACAAGTTTTTTGTTGCTGTTGGAAGAAACTTAAGAGGGACTAACACTGAATTTAAATGAACTTTAATGGCATAGGTTCTGTATGAATACAAATTAGCTACATTGACATCAATGGTGACCTGACATGAATGACAGTATTTCTCTTCTCAAACTTGGTCATTAAAACCAAGAGACCATGACCACAGTACATTTTAACATTAAAATCCAGACAGAAAATATTTGTTTTAAATCTTAAGTACACGTGAGCCAGTCTCTTCTCCTCTAAAAATATTTTTAAGATATTTTACAGATGCAACCAAAAAAATTGACAGAATGTTGTAAAGTTTCTAGGATTTTATGAAAACAGTATCTGGCAAGACAGCAACTCCCATCAAAGCTTCTGCTTAACCCTTGCAAAATATCAGAGTTCCATACTGGGATATATGCAGCCTGGAAATACAACTCTGTCCAAAATAGACTCTGGTGCTCAAAGTCTGGGGCTCAAAAACCTGCTCCCAGTTTTAGGAACCTTTCAAAGGATCTCCGATCTTTCCTTCTGGTGGCTCAGACCTTCAGTACAATTCCTACTCCTCCTTCCCCAGGTTCATCTCTTCACATCTCAAATTTATCAAAATAGAGTTTAACAGGGTAAGATGAGTATACCTTCAGACTCTTATCAAATTAGGCTTTTAAAAAGTAAAGTGTGAAATTTGGAATTCCCAAGAATGCTCCCATGTATGTGCATACCTTACACAAGTAAAAAACTCAAACTACTGAAACCTGTGTTTGAGCAGGACTGAGCCATTGTATTCTGGTGAGCACTGATAAGCTGAAACTGCTACAGATGAATAGGACTGCATGTTTATCTTTTTTTCTTGTTTAAGGGAAACACAATTTTAACACCTTTTTAAAATATGTTAGAAATTTCCCTTCCCACTTTTATTCTTTGCCCCTGCCACCCCTTTTTTAAAAGGTATGCCTTTGAATCTTAATACTAATTCTGAGCAAATAAAACCACTGTTTTAAGGCTTACCCTTAAATGAAGAATGTCCTTTTGAGTGGCCTCACTGGGTATCATTACAAAGCTTATCAGAGTCCCACTGGATTGTACACTACACAAGGAGGAGGCTCAGACCTCTCTAAGTCTTCTTTCAACTACTCCAGCCACTAAATTATGCACTATTTTGGACCTCTCCCTCTTAGCTTTGACTAGAAAAAATTTGATTTTGATATAAGTGCATTTAAAAGTCTATCAACAAGCTCTGATTATGAGTGGTCAAGAAATTTCATGTTCTATTGTAAAGGAATGTTCTATATGTCAAGCAATGACATATCAGCAAAACAAAAGCAAGTATTTAAACAGAACATGAAATTCTGATCACGTACTTGAAATTTAGTTCTTATTTTTGTTGTCAAGTGAGAGCAAGTTGACTTGACAACAGAGAAATGAGCTGATCAAACCAGATTACACTAGTTCAACTGAAAAGGCACATAACCCAGTACTGTTAATTTTACATATCTAGTTTGAAAAGTTTGTAATAAATAGGTAAAATGACAGGAAGCTTGTGCAAACATCTTCAGAAGCACCATTTGCCATGTAACTTGAAAAAACACACCACACTGAATTACTGCATTGAAATACCACTCACAGCACAAGCCCACAGCTCTCTTCATTAAGAAAGCTCTCACAGCAAGTTTGATATACAGAAGATGAACTTTTTACTTGAGGGAACACACGGACGTAGCAAACTCATTCATTTATCTCAGATTAGAAGTAGTCCTTTAACTACCAAATACTTTATGCTCCTTTACACATAATTATACACAAAGACGTAAGCAAGGCACACTTTAGTGCATAACATGGTTTTGTAGCCACAAGTTGCTTTCTGCTCTTAGTCTGGTCTGGTTCTTTTTCTGAGTTGCACCTGTTCTTTCCCACTTTGCTTTTCCTTTATTTTGTGTTGTGTATAGTCTTTTTTACTACCGCTATTCAAAGCCTCATCTTCTTCCACTCTACCCATGATATTTTTCATTTGAACCTCACCAATTATTTCCTCTTCCCCTTGCATTCACTTTGAGTATTTAATTCTCATCTCAGACCTGTCATCTCCATATTCATGCACAGGTATTTCCTTCCAACTTCTTTCTTGTCCACTTAGTTCAAGCATCCTTCTAAAATGTATCCTTGCCTTGCCCTTCATTTTTTTCTATAAAGCTGCAGCTTCCTCCCAGAACTCCCTGCCCTTTCTGTGTGCCAAACATGTTTGATAACATTGTTCAAATACTTCTCTACAGCTTCACTTCAGGGAAATTTTTCAGAAAGATCAACTGCCTCATTCCCAAGCCCATGAAACTCGTAAAAGTGATCTGTTCATTTTAATGAATCTTTGATCAAGCTCCCACTGAGCAATGAGTACAAAACCGAAGTGATCTGAAACTCTCTGCAAAGAGAAAAAACCTAAGAGCTGTTTCCCTGCATTTCAGGTCCCCAGGCACTTATCTCTGTAGGAAGGAAAACCAGCCTGGGCCCTAAGAGGACAAGGCACTGACAGACCAAAGTATCTGTATGACCTCCAGTGTGCCTGCAAGTGCAGTAATTTTGATAAAAGACTTCTTATGGATAGAGGAGTCTGTTTTCAGGATACGCTCACCTGCTGCAAGCACATGGCCCTCATTAACTTCACAAGGCCTATAAGGAATTAATATTTCACTTTTTGGAAAATGTTGCTTTTTACATCTCCTGCACAGGGCATGAGGACACTCAGCTAGTTTGTGTTCATTTGCAGGCTTAAACTCTTCATGATAATCAAGCTGCCATAAAACTGATGGGTAGAAGTCTGTGTAGACGACAGTGAAAATAACCAATATCTGAAAAAAACCCACAAGAAATACACAATCTGGGAAAGATACCCCCTTGTGTGAAGCACAAATTCTGTGTACTAAAGTTATTTAGCAAACAGGTCCAAGCAAGTGCTTAGTTTTGTCTTCCTCCATGTACAAGATCACTTTCCCAAATAGCATTTCTACATGGCTCACATCAGATATCCAGTCATGATGAACGCAAAAATCATGACTGTTTGCCAAGCAACGAGTAACAGCAGTAAGTATTGGAAATTAACATAAATATAATTTACAAAGTAGTGGTTTGAACTTTTAAGATGACTCACACTGTCTGAAGGTGACATGGAGTTGAAACTGGGTGTGCCTCCTTACTTAAAGGAAAATATTCCTTTCCAGCCAGTGAAGCCTGTGCTGCTTGTCAAGCCCAACAGTGTACACAACTGACCATATCCTCCAGGTATTTAAACATGTATGTTTAAATAACAAGTACATATGGAACTTATGCACACAACTTCTTTGGCTCTAGTAGCAATTGTAGCAAACAGCGTATTTCACACCAGTATTTCTAGAACTGATCCCAAGTCCTGCTAAATTGTCATTTCCTTACCTTCTTCCAGTATTACAATTAATGTTTCTTTTTGCATGTTATCACCAGTTCAATTTTAAAAAATTTAGCCATATACCTGTAATGGGTTGAAACTGAGTTGATTGACAAGCTTTTAAGCCAGTACACTTTTGCGAATTTTGCATATTTAAACCCTGTGCGAGGGCGGGAAATTCCTCTTGTTCCCGGTCTCCTGAGGGAGAAGGGGGGCGGCCTCCGAGGGGTCTCTGGGCCTGGCCCGGGCTCCTGCCTGCCCCCCCTCACTCCTCTCCCTTCCCTCAGAGCTACAGGCAGCTAAACTACCTATGGACTGCCCCATAGCTGAATTCATCTGGCTCGGCTTTTGAAACCGGAGGGGGCCTCCAATCCCCCTTCATGCAGCCTGCACAGACCCGGGGAAGCCTCCTCTCCCCCCTCATGCAGCCCACGCAGACCCAGTGGGAGCCGGCATAAGCCTCCTTTTCCAGCCTGCACAGCTCGCACCAAACTGAACATCAGCGCAGCCCGTGAGGAAAGACGTGAGGGAGAAGAACACGGAGGCTGCACGGTCAGGAGAAAGAGAAAGTCAGTCACGTGAGACGACACTGAGATGGCAGTGGGAGAAAAGGGTGTGTACGTTCCGGCGCCAATCTTAAAATCCCTTCTAGCAGCTGCGGAGGACTGAACTCTTTAAATCATTATAAAAGTATGGGGAGATGAAAATCCATGCCTGTGAGAATTTATGTTGCAGCCTGTGAAGATGTAAGAGAATGCCTATGCCAGGCCACGTAGTTGTGAAGCAGCTTTTAGAGGTTTGTGAAGAAGCAGAGAACCTTTGTGTTTAAGCTGGAATAATTCATGTTTAAAAGAGACTGGAAGCAGAGAACCTTTGTGTTTGGGCTGGAAGAATTCATCTTTAAAAGGACTTGTAACCCCATGTGATGGCCCATGATTGCAGTATGAATATGGAATTTTCATGGGAGAGATATTTCACTTCAGTAGATGGTTTCCGGGCGGACTACTGAGTTGTGAAGGATGTCCACGGCATAGGAGAAGGGGACCCTTTTCCCTAAGCATAAGAAAGAGACTTTTAAGGACTGCAGCACTGACCAAAATTGTTACCCTTTGTGCGAGGTGGTAAAGGAGGGGGGAGTGCTGGAGGGAGAAAAAGGGAGGGGGGGAAGGGGTTTTTGCTTGGGGAGTGCTGGAAGGAAGAGGGTTTTGCTTTAACTTCTTATTATTTCTTGTTACTTTTAACTCTGTCAGTAATAAACTTCTTTATATTCTTTAAAGTTTTAGGCCTGCTTTGCATTTCTTCTAATCCTTATCTCACAGAGTAAAATAGATGTGATCAAACCACTACAATACCGCAGATCTTTCAGAAGTACAAGTTTTATCTGAGGGTTTTGTTGTTGTTGTTTGTTTTAAAAAAAGAGGTGGGGAAGATCTGGTCTTCCAGAGCCTAGTCTACTTGTGCCATGAACAAGTATTTTATAGTTCTAAGTGCCTGGCCCAAAGATTAACATAAAGTTAGGGAACTAATTATTGTATTAAACTCCAAAGATGCATTTCCTATACGAACTCCACCTTGTCACAGAACTCACTAAGCAAAATTAACATTCAAATTTCATCAGAGACATCTGTCTCTTGACTAACCAAGTTTCAGATGATTCTTACTTTCACATGAAGGCCTACTTTCTGTTTTAGGTTTTATGAATTTGTATATAATGAGTGGATATGGGATGACAAGGGTTATGAATCATTGCTATGTTGTTCCTGTCCTGTCAGACAGGTGGAAAGAGAACAAATAGCCAAATAAATATTCTTGTGTCAATGCTAATGTTGATGGTTGCCTAGCTACTAATGACTTAAAAAGAACCTCATGAGCTAAACCCCAGTGGAAGGACAGGTGTGGCAGGTTGGTAAACTGATACATTAACAACAGGTGGGGGTGGGGGGGAAGCCCTGCAGAAGAAAGCCCAAAAACTGGGGAAGGACACACAGAGCTAATTAGGCAAGTGCTGATTCAAGAGCTAGTTACCATGCCTATTATCATTTGCTTGCTTCTGCTTGTAGCCTTCTTCCCTGACAGAGGGGACTAATATATAGTCATTCTTTCTGAATCAGCTTGGTCTAAGTGGTAAGTATCTAGCCTCACAGATGGAAGCAAAGCTTTAAGGAAGGGAAAAGAAAATATGCATCGTTGTTCAACTGATCAGAATCTGAAGTTTCATTAAGCTAGCTGTCCTACTGCTTTGCCTCTGTGCAGCACAGTAGACTGCTATCCAGAACAACCAAAGTGAAGCCAGGATGCTTCACGTTGAGCCAGCCAATACCTAGAGAGCTGCAGAAATCGTAACCTTGGAAAATTTAACAATGGCTTTTTCTTACCATTTATTGCAACTTTCTGACTGATGAGAGAAATTTGAAAAGTTATGGCCAGTGTAAGGTGCGACAAAGCAGTAAGCCAAGGTGGGAAAAATAGAGTAGAAAGAACTTGCTAGGTATCTCTTCCTTGCTCGGCTTCTATCCACCAAAAAACCAAACAAGAAAAAAAACCCAACAAAAAACACCCCCAAACAAACAACAAAAAATAAGGCAGGCATAGCCCTACTAATAGGTCATCACACAAGCATTGCATCCTGTGACTGGATGAGTACTGTATTATAAATATCCTGAGTTCTGTATGTTGATGTGTCTCAGGGATATTTACTTCGCAAAAGCTTACTGGTTAAGTACAGTGGTGTGCTGTAACAAAAAAAANGTTGGTGAAGGACAGTGGGGTGCTGTAAAAAAAAAAAAAAAAAAAAAAAAAAAGAGAGAGAAAAAAAAAGAAGGGGAAAAGAGCTTGAAAAAGAAAGCTGTTCCTCTCACAAGAATTCTAAGGTAACTAAAAAAACCCAGGAAGGCATCACAGAACCATGGCAGGTGTAAAAAATAAGCATGGTTGGGAGAAGCATCTCATGTAAGCAAAGCAGCACATGACAACAGACCTGCTTTAATTACTGTTGGTCTGTTGAAAAATCCTTCCTGTCTAAATGCTTTGCTCTACTTTTAAAACAAATTGTTCTTTGCTCTTGTCATTAGTTTTGTCATTATTTTCATAGGGAAGAAGGACTAGGGGCAAAATTTGGATGGATGTGTGGGATATGCATGGTTGATTCACAGATTGCTGTCAGTAACTGTGAAAGAATGTGAAACTCCATACAGAGTAGGTCCAGATATGAGGCTGGTGGTTCAAGAGGACTCACACCATCCAGGAGAACAGGTACAGTTTGCCCTGGCAATGTACACTGAACTAAGCCAAGATAAACAGAACAGTAGCAGAACCAGTTCCTGGTACATTATCTTCCCAGAAATTAAAAAGTTCCATGCAGAAGCTCCATCTTTTTGATGGAAGGTAAGGTGCTTCTTCCATTTTGCCATATCCTCTTCAGGACACCAGCAAAGATATTTTTTGTTGTTGTCTGTTTTGCTTTTAAAAGTAAAATTTTTCTCACAAGTTTGGTTGCAGCTCATCAAACAGCTAAAGAGGGTTGTTTTGGAGGGGAGATATAAGAGGAAGTGAATAGGTGCAACAGTGACAGAGTTATACATACCTTGTGTGGCACCAGTAATTTCCTTAAAATTAGATAATCAAAAAAGAAAAAACACCAACAAAAGACACACAAGCATTGAGCCAGCTCAAAGCATCTTACAGGTTTAGGGAAAAATTTAATTTTGCATATATAAATGATAGGTCTTTGCCATGGGGAAAAAGGAGATAATGGAAAAAGACAGGGTAAGGGAAAGAGGAAAAGGTCCCTCCAGAGCAGCTGTGACATCACTGGAAGGGAATGGGGAGGGTAAATCTGAGAAAGGGTGCAAGTGGACTTCAGTTGCTGGCACCCATCACATCTCAGACTCACATGGCAGAGTCACACTTTTCTGTGACAACAGAAGTCAAAGCAGGAAACGCAACTGAGCATCTCTTTCCCCATTTCTAGCCAGTCATAGTTTTATGGGGCCCCCTCCCTACATAAAAAAAAAGGCACTAAACAAAAATTAAGTAAATCAGTTGTTTTACATACTGCATCTTGGGGATACTGAGGGCTGCTTTCTGATATGCTGTATTTAAAACTTAAGAAAGCATAATACAGGAGAAATAGAGACTTTGAGTACACTTTCCATAGTAATCCATTCATCAAAAGAAATATCAAGAGTCTAAAAACAATTGGATACTATATGAATTGCTCAATTTTTCTCAATTATAAAATTTCATTGTGCACAATATTCTTAGAAAGTACGGGAGGCAACCTCATTGTGTACATAGTGCTTGGAAGCCATGTTTGAGCAGGACTGATGCAAAGCAAGCGTTTTCACCTTGTTCTTACAGAATAAAAAAATTCAATTAAGTGTCTTTTGACCTAAAAACACAAGGACTACCCTTGGAAATTGATGTGATTCTGCACCAACAAAAGTGGTAAACCAACCCTCAAATCCTTTCAGGAAAACAAAGAGTGTGATTTAAAAAGGAAGGGGAAAGCAATACCAAGGTAACTCAGAGGGGAAGGGGGAAAGACCCACAGACACCCATCAAAAGCTCCGTCACTAATTTCAGTCACATAAAATCACCGAGTATACCATTCACAGGGACACGTAGATACTGCATTTAAAGTATCTCCTTGGGTCCACAGCTTGTACCTGCTAAAGATTCCAGGAGTGGGATTGTTTCGATGTGGTTTTTTGGTGTTCTGTTTTTCCTCTCCCCTCCACCTGGAACTTCTAAGTCAGAATTAAAGCTCTGACCTTTGAGACCATTCAACTAATGTATAACAAGGCATACTGGTTTCCTGCTTATTTTTAGGGACCAAAGGCTTTGAGCATCTAGCCTAATCTGAAGTTCATAACTTTATTAAAGACACTTATGAGCTGGTTGAACCTTTCCAAGATCTGAGGGAACAGAGGAAAGAATGTTTCACTGCAGCACTTGGCTCACTCACATTTTATCAGATTCCCACTTTTCATTACTTATGCCTTAAAGCAGTAAGTAATAGGAAAGATGCTCATGGTTAGGTATTAAATTGATCTTACAGTATTTTTGTATATGAAAAAAATGTCATTCCTGTCCAATAGGTTTTACATTGATCTAATACTGTTTCAGTGACCTAACTGTAACATACAACAACTTAATTTAAATAACTCAGTCCTTTAGCAACTCTGAGTGTAGAAGATATACTACTATTATGACCTGAGGCACAACTTGGCTACTAAACTTCAGTTAGTGCTTATCAGTAAAAAAAAAGAGGTGGAAGAGTTGATTTATTTAACTTAAGTTCATGAAAAGTCAACTTTTTTACTAACATGCCTCAAGGCAGCCTAGGAGCTTCCTACAGTGTAGAGAACATACCTATGAAAACTAAGTAATTACAACTTGGCCACATTGTATGATTACCTGCTAAAAACTGCTAAGAAAAAAGTGATTTACTCACCAAATATTATAGTAGGATTGCTCAAATGAAGAAGCCAGACAAGATTTGGTCAAAGTTTTGTTTCAGTCTGTCTAGTTATTTACAAGGTGGTAGTGATTCCTTGCAGCATGGCTGGCACAGGTAAACTTGGCTCTTTTCAGCTAGAAACAGTTCCTCTGCTAAAGGGCAATGTTGTTGTTTAAGCTCCTAAAGGCTTATGAATTTGATAAATACTACGGCAGAAAAAATCAAACAGCCTGTAAAGAGGGCAACAAAGCAAAGCATATGTGCCTCCCTACCACGTCATCCAGGTGGTTGCTGAAGTGTGTAATGGGGCTATTTTTGCACAAAGATGAGCAGCAACAACCTGATGTATGCAGCTTTACTCCCTCCCTCCATAGACTAGACGATTCATGGTTTTGGATCTAGAATCTGCACCAAAACCCCCGTGTACATACACCCCAACTTGAAACCTATGGACGAAAGTTACAGGTGCTGGGAACTTAAAAACAGCAAGGGAAGGCCGAATCAAGGCACTTTGAAAACGGCACTTACTGCCATTTACCTCCAGTGAAGTTCACAGGACCCCACAGGGCTGCATTACAGGCAATACTTAACTATAATTACTGTTGTGAAGAAAGAACTCAGGTGCAGGTTATGGCATAAGCCGCCCAGTCAGTCTGAAAAGTAATTAAGGCAAGTGTTCATTAGGAACTTCCTAGCGAATCTGTTAACTTCGTTACCTTACTCCAGTAAACTTTCTTATAGGTACATAAGGCAATTTACTAGAGAGCGCGCGAGGAGACGCAGTGAGTA
>VZTE01003412.1:17735-32847 GCA_013397775.1 Eulacestoma nigropectus | reverse complement strand
GGGGGGGGGGTGAGGGGGGAAATAAAGACAGCAAAAACAAGGCCGAGAAATGCAATTTGACTCATTTTGTGAAGTTACAAGTGCTCCTGTCCTTCAGGGTAACGCCCAGCTCAGAAGCAGGGGAGGGCCGCCAGCGTCCCCGCGCAGCACTCCGCCACCTCAAGGCGTATCCCCTCGCCGGAGTCCAGGCCGGGCAGCCCCTGCAGCCGCGCTCAGTCACAGCAAGGTCCCCATCTCGCCTCCCTGCCCCGTCGCCCCTCAAGGCTGCTCCCCACCCCCGGGGGCTGCCATGGGACGTAGCCCAGGACGCTCCGCCGGGAGAAAGCAAACCGTGAGCGACGGAGAGGGGACCCCCAGCCCTGAATAGCACTCGGGGGGCGTTGCCCCGGGCACACAGCCCACTGTGCATGCAGCCCACCCGCTCCGGGCTAGCCACCGAGCCTCCCACCTTCCGAAAGTAGCCGTCCGCCGCCTGGCAGCCGCGAGGCAGTAGGGCGTCTGTCATCTTCGGGCCAGCCAGCCAGCCAACCAACCAGCCGTCCTTCCACCGCTACTGTGAGACAAGCTCTTCCCCGTGAAGCCGCGACCGTGAGGAAACTCCGCCACTCCCCCACGGCACCGCCCGGCCCCACCTCCGGTGGTAGTGGGGAGGAGCTGCCCCGCCCCACGGTGCTGCTCCTCCGCCGCCCAGTGGTCCTGTTGATGTCGTTGCAGCGAAGCCTGGGCTTTTTCCTGTAAAAGCCCTGGCGGGGTGGTTGACGTGCCCCTCGTTCGGAGACAGGCAGTGGCTGTGGCTGACTGAGAGCGGAGCCCGGTTCCCCGCTGTGCGGTGGCGGCTCAACTCGCTCCTCTTCGGCCCTCCGGCCGTCCTCCGCTGGAGCGAGCCGGAGTCTGGCTGGCCGCCTCGAAGGTACCGCTCGCCTCCTGGCGCTTCTCCGCTGCTTCCCGCGCCGCCGAGCCTGGCGACAGGCCCTGGGGCGGGCCACCCGGGGCGGCTGCCTCCGGCACCGTGGGGCCGCCACCAGCTTTCCCCGGGGTCCGCCTTGGGGAGACGAGGTTTCCCGCGGGTGGCTGCCCTTCAGATCACGCTCGTTCCTCCGAGAGGGGTGCTCCCAACCCTGGGGGTGCCCCCCGCAGCGAGGAGGATCACCGTGGTGGTACCCACGGACCACACGACCACATCGCGCTGCAGTGTCCGGCTCTGGGGTGCATATCGACTTGCTGGCAGTTCGCAGGACTACTCTCTCCCTGGGCTCTCTGGGGCGGCCCCGGTCGCCCGCACCCTGATATGTGTAAGGGCAGGAGCCTGGAAGAAGTCCCGGAGACGGAGACCTGCAGCTGCTCCAGCCCTGGCCCCTAAAAAGGGTAGCAGTATCTCGGTGAAAGGAAACTGCTATGGGACCAACCTCAACATTGTGGAGGTCTGCAGTTGTTCGTGCTGCAGAGAGACCACCTGTCTGAAACACTGTTGCATAACCGGTTTCACAAATGTTAGTGGACACTTGTGTGAGGAATTTGCCAATATTGGTTCCTATTCCTAGCCATGTAAACCTACAGAGCTTGCTGTGCATTTAGCATTAAAAGATGCAATACTTCTATCAGTATTACCAAACTTACCTTCCTCCCCACCTCCCCTGGCCTTTTCTCTCTTTTTTTAGCTTTCTTAGAGTTACGGCGTAGTTGTGTGAGGCAAAAAAATCTGGAGAACATTTTTTTATCAAAGGAAAAAATATCCTTGGAATTATATCCTTAACAGAAACGGTTCTTTGAAAATACTGGGGTCTCCAAAGGGTTCTACAGGGCAGGCTGGTTAAACTGTGTGTCTACTGCATGTTTTTAAGGAAGAATACTAGAGTCAGCAACTCAGAAGTTGGGATCCAAAGATCCAATCTTGATTTCAGTATCTTGAAATCAGCTGAATTTTGTTTGCTGTGATTTTGCTCACTCTCACCTCACTACTTTTTTCCCCCCAATAATTCTAAAGATACTGGATGAATGTATCAAAATATGTATTAAATATAAATAGGTGAAAGTAGGAAACTTGCTCCAATTTCTGATTTGAGTGTGTAAAAATGTTTTAAATTTTATTCTATTAGAAAAGGTACTTATCTGAAAAAAGGATTTTAAAATTTAAATCTTGCAAATCAGTATAAAACT
The DNA here is from genome assembly GCA_013397775.1 of Eulacestoma nigropectus. NCBI lineage: Eukaryota > Metazoa > Chordata > Aves > Passeriformes > Eulacestoma > Eulacestoma nigropectus. The sequence continues at coordinate 30,690 of VZTE01003412.1, read as the reverse complement.
CCAATGCAATACATAGAAACTATTTTAAGATAAATGAGTAATTTGCCAGTGCGGGCTGTGCTGATACAATCTGGCAATTAAAACAATATTAATGTGACCATCTTTTGAGTTTGCACTGCTGTCACTGGCTTTAGTGAAAACTGATCTCATTGGAAGGCTACAGCTATTACTCCAAATAAAGTCCTAAGAGCCTGTAGTCAGGCCAAAGGTTCAGTTAACAACAGTGGTGATTATCATGGTTATGTGTAAAACACAAATTTGCAGAAATTTCTGCATGATACAACATCAAAGACAATTTCTAACATACGCTAGTGACAAAATGCAGCCCTTCTTCATTGCTGGTGGATTCTTTGAATAAAGCAAAGTCAGCACATCTAGTAAGTTTCTACAGTAAAATCAGGAGTCCAAGATAGCATGCTTCCTCGCCATTGTTAGTGTCCAGCATCACCCAGCACTCTCACAACTGCCAGATTACACTGTGCCTTCCCCTCACTCGGATAAAGGGTGTTTCATCATGGCTGCATTAGGACTGATAGAGTATTTCTTAACTAAGTCACTGTAGGTTTTGTCTGCATATGGTGAACGTGCTTTTTTTGCAAAAGGCACATATTGATTGTATGGTCTCAGTAGTGCTCAGCTGTATAATGACTGGGTAGTAGTGCTCTCTGACCCTGAAATGTAAATTGCAGCTTAGAACATTCCAAAACCTGATTTACCCTTAAAAAACCCATGTACCTGCTCATCTTCTTGTCTCCAGTAGCTTTTTTGTTGTTGTTAGAATTCCTAAAGAGAGTTGGGTTCATACCACAAACTCTCTCATGATTACTGCATGAATCAGAAGGCTTGGTTGCTGCATTGTAAAGATTGAGAAATACAGGCTAGAAATATAGATTAATGCATTCAGAAAATGGGTTGTGTAGATACAGATGTTTGCTTGACATTAAATATTAGAAGAGAGTTAATTCTGTGATCTGGTGCACTGGACATGCACTATCTGTAAGAAAGCATCAAATACTTAAGAATTTGCATTTAAAGAATATGAATATGTTCTTGATGTGCTGAGGCCTGAGCAGCAGGCCTAAGCCAGGGCTGATTTACAAGATGAATCCTGGGCACTATGTGACTAATGCCATCAGTATTACTTAGCTAAAAATAGATGACTGAGACACTTACGCTAGCTGTTTAACATCAAACCAGCTGCTTTAGAAACTTTCACATTACCTTGTGTAGTTATCTGCAAGAAATGTATAAGTTTAAGAAACTTTCCCAACTGACATTAATAGAAGCTTGTTTGTATGATATTTTAGGGAAAACCCTCCCAGCCGATGCCTGGGCTCTGGCCAAGCCCTGGCCTCATCTAGTAAGGAAGTGTGCCATCAGACCCAGGTGTTCCCGCACTAAAAATATAAACAAGTCACTTTGACTGGCTGATTTGGGCCTATAAAAACTGGACTCCCTTTCAGGGCGAATTTGGAGACCTCACCTATGGGTGGACACACTGCGTAGGATTTTCCCAATTGCCAGGAAGAGTTCTCCAGGTTCTCTCTGTGAAATGGGGCTCCCCAGCGATTGCAATTGCTGACTCTGGATGATGGTAAAGTATTTAGGCACTTGGTGATGTATCTTTCTCAGTCACTATTTTCTCTCTTGCATAGTAATGATTAAGTGCATTACTTGCTTATTTTTGCTTGTCGTTAAACCCACGTGTGTTGACAGCTTATCGTTTTATTAAATGTATCTTTTTACTTTTGAGTTGCCTTACTATTGATAGTAAAATTCTTTCCATTGGTGTCTGTATCCTTTAAGTTGCCCCGTCAATTGGCAAAACAGTTCTGCATGAAGTGTTGAATCTGAAAGCAATGATTCTTATCTCTGTATCATATCTCTCTTAGTTTTGCAGAACTAGGTGCTAACTGGCTTTGGGCATTTTCACAGATAAAGCAGCCAGATGATATAGACAATGACCATGCTGGAAATAGGCACAGAATGGCAGAGCTTGAGTTGTCCCATTTTTTTGTCCCACAATAGTAAAGGTAAGAGGGACAAGAATTGGGAGCAGACTCTGAACACCCTTACCACAGACAAATATATATGATATATATGTACATATTTCTCATATGTTTGTATCACTCCACTCAGTCTGTTAATCCTCTCCTCCTCCTCCTCCTCCATCATATGAAAAAATATGTGAATATATGAAGTCCTATCAATAGTATTCTCTTTGGCCGCTAGGAAATAGTCCCAGTTTGGGAAATTAATTTCCTGCTGGGGTACCTGTTGATGCACTGTTCCATACCCAAGATAGGAATCTGGCTGGTCTCTGGAGAGACAATGTTTCTTATCTCTGATTTTACAGACCTTTTGGCTACATGGTGGTAGCAGGTGCCTACAAGACATCTTTTGTCCCAGAGAGACCCAGAGGCTTACCAGCAAAAGCACCTTAGAATTCTACTGTATGAAGGGAGAAGTATGCATCAACTCCTGCTGTTTCTCAAGGTAGGTTTTTGAATTCTGAACCTGACACATGGCTACACATTTCTCTTCTTATTGTTGGTGGCTTTGAATATTAAACTTACATTCTGATCGGAAAGACAAAAAGATTTTGGCAGTAACCCTTGACAGCCTGTAGCTTTTTGTCAATAAATTCCACTGCAGTGATTTAGTTGAGTTAGTATCATCCTTTATTTCTGAAGATTGCAGTTCTTAGTGAAGCAAATGTCTGCCTACTGTAGGCAAGTACTAGGTGAGGAGTGACGAAAGGTGGTCATAGGTCGATTTTTTTCCTACTCTCTTTCCAAATAGTATTTGTGGGGAGAAAAAAAAAAAAGAGATTGCAAATTGCAAAAATAGGGCATGAGGCACAGTAGCAGCAGCGATGTGAATCTGCTTTGACACTGTTACAAATTTACAAGATGGAGTAGAAGATTTCCTTACCAAGACGTTTACTGAGCAACAATAAAATGATATGAAAATGGTACACAAACTCAGTATCAGGGCTTTGGATAACCACTACGTGATTTGCCGTAGGTGCAGTGCTCCACTGGTGCTTCTTCACCTTAGCGGTATTAACTGCACGTATTAACTGCAGCATTATCTTCACTGAAAAAAATCCCATTTACTATTAAATAACTAGTATGCTTTGCCTATTCTACTGTGAAATCACATTGGAAACAAGACATTGCAGTTTATGTGGAAACTAAGACCAAACGCGGGCAAAATCACCACCACTTTTCCCAGCTAATGCCTTGCCTTTAACTGAGATTGATAGATAAAAGTCTGTGTATTTAAGAACAGTTATGTGTTATCTCTTTTTATTTTCCAATCCTTTAAAAAATGAAAAGTAGCACTTTGGAGAAGCTAAAGCAATGCCTCAGGGGCTGACCTTCAGGTGACTGTTTTTGTCAACTGATACAACACCCCTGAGTGGTCAGGATGAATATTCAGGGAAACATGCCCACTGAATGCAAGATAAGGCAGAGATTAGTTTGTCTCTTTTTGTTGTTTGTTTGTAAAAATATGGGATTCTTATACTTCCTGTACTTATATTTTTGTTTTCTTTCTTTAATGTGATTTAAAAAACCTTTAAATGAATCAAGCTTTTGCTTTTTTCTTCTATATATCGATTATACCAATTTTAGTCTGAAGTTCCAGTGACTCGCATAACTTAAAACTAATCAACAAATCTATTTGAATAAGTGGTTTTAAATAATGCAACAAAAGACATAGCAAGACACTTCTATGCCTGATCTTTTTGATGAACCAATACAGAACCAGATGTTGAAAACTATGTATTGGAAAACAAAAGCCTGAAGTCCACCTATGGCTTTAGGGCTCGATTTCAGCCTTACATCCACTGGCAAGTATGTGACCTTTAATTCAAAAATGCAGACTGTTGGGTTTTTTTTCACCAGACAAATTTCTGTAAAAAAAATTATTTGAAACGTAAGCGATTCAGTTCTACTAATATTTTAGTTTCATTGCAATTAAAAAAAAATACATTGGAGTTACTGTCTTATATAACAGCTACAAATAGCAATTGTCACCTGGTTTAATAATTGTAAACGAGAGAGTTTACCATGGAGAAGGAAATACCACTGGGATGCAAAAAACGGGGGGAAAAGCTTCAGTATTTGATTACCCCAACTCCTTGAATTCATCAGACAAAACACTCAAAAGATTTTCTGTTAACGTTGTGTAAAGAAGGTTTATTTAAGCTGTTGTGCTAAGTCAAAGTCACATGGTATCGACTATTCAGGAACATCATTTCCTAAACAAACAGAAACAGCAAATACGCTAACAAGCGTAACTAGCGAAGTGCTTAGTAAGGATGAGAAAAGATAATGCTCGTAGAATACGTGTCTGTGGCTTCTACTATATTGTTTATAAGTGAATTAGAGACCTAAATGAAACAGAGTACTCCCTATTTGCATGGAACCGTGTAAATATTTCCTACGGAAACCTGAAATCACGTGAAACTCCGGTAGTTTCACTTTGAAAGAAACCAGTTCCATGTATACAAATGAACAGAAATACTGGGTTAGAGAATACACAGAAGTCTTACCTGTTAAAGGCAGAAATCTCTGAAGACTGTGTTTTGATTTACTTTCAAGGATTTCAAAGAAACTGGTGATACTTAAAAAAGTTATGGATTGATAGAATCTTCAGTGCAAATTGAAGTGTTTCGTTTTTGTTTGGTTTTTTTTTTGGGGGGGAGAGGTAACACTGGAAATTAAAATCCAAATTTTGAACACTTGGGTCCTACCGGTGAATACTGGTCTTTGTACAAAATCCTTTCAGTAAACGTTTCTCTCTCGATACAGGACTTCTTAAGAAGGTACAGAGATACTTGAAAGCGTTCAGGGATGAAGCTCTTTGAGGGAAGGTTTGAAGGCTCAGACTTCTGCCCTGATTTCTGTGCAAATTCTTCTTGAACAGCTCGTAAAACAACGTGGTTAGGCAAATTTTGCCATGTTATTTGCTTAAGAGTACAATGAAATCCAGAACTCCCTTGATTTTGATTGAGGGTGGAGTCCGCTTTACACCTTCATTTTAATAAAATCTGTTTCTCAGAGTCTTTGCTGCCCTTTTCCTAGCCCTGAGTCTGAGGGGGCCTGATCTGGTGCACTCGATGATTCGAAGTAGTATCGCATAGCTACTGATGACCGAGAGTTTGACATTATGTGGCGTTGGTAATTTTTAAAGACACCAGACAACGTTTCGGACCGCTGATGTGGAGCCATGTGCAGCTCCGCAGAGCTCCCAGACCGCTGGGGCTGGGACTTTTTCAGCCAAGCAGAGTTGCGCTGGAAGGACCCGTGCAGCCGGGACAGGGCCCGGCTCCCGCCATGCCCTCCCCGCTTTACCGTTGCTCCCCGCAGGAGGGGGGACTGACAGGGGCCCGCAGGACCGCGCTGTGCCCGGCGGGCAGGCGCAATGTCGCGATGGAGGCCGAGAGGCGCTCAAGGGTTCCAGGGCGCTCGGCGATGCCGCCGCTCCCGTCCGTCCGGACCCCGGGATTAAGGGGCGCCGGTCCCTCGCGGAGACCGGTCTCGGTGGCGGGAGGGGCCGGGCGTTGGGCGGGGCTGGTGGCTCTGCCTCCTGCTTGTGATGCCGCCATGTCCTGCGCGGCTACCGTCGGGTAAGATGGCGGCGGTGGAAAGCAGTGGCAGCGAGGAGGAGGACTTGGTGAGCTATGGAAGCGCGCTGCAGCCCCTGCAGGAGGGTAAGGGATCCCCGGGAGGTTCGTCTGCTCCTCTTCCGTCCCTCCGTCAGTGCGTTGTGGCGAGCGCTGGGGAGCGGCCCGGCGTGCGGTGCTGGGGCCAGGACATCCCGAAGGGCCTGCGTGGTCCGATCTGGTTCGCAGCTGCAGGCCCTCCAGCCCTTACTTTGGGGAACTCCGGCGTGTAGGCTCAGCGCAGATCTGCTTCCCCTTCCTCCTGCTGCCGCGGGGCGTGGGGCGTTTCTCGGCAGCCGTGCTGCCCTGCGAGAGGATCTGGCCCGGCACAGGGCGAGCCGCCTGGGAGTGGAGTGGGGAAAGGCTTTCTCGGCACTACAGCGCTTTGCAGGTGTGGCTGGGGTACCCCGCGGATTGTGGTGGCACTGCTCTGGGTGGAGCCGGGTGCCAGACTTTGTTTCTGTCCTTTCCCCAAGCCTCAAAAAAAACACCAAAAAAAACCCCCAAACCAAAAAAAGGCACAGTTCAAGTATAACAGTTCAAGTGTACGCAATTATGATGATAATCTGACCGCCCGATGCTTATATTGATGGGATGGACAGGGCATCGTTGAAGGACTGATGTACAGTTGTGACTCCCAAGTCTGTGCCACTTTATTCAAGAAATATTGTTAAAAAGGGGAAAATGTTTTTGTCAAAGTCTATGGCTTTTGCGTTGTATTTCAGTTTAGACACTTTCGATGTGTAGTTTCTCAAGCAATTACTGAAGTGAAGAAATCCTGCCGGAGATCTCGCATACTTAAAAACTAAAAATGTCCCTTCACAGAAAAAAACCCCAATGTTCTCAGAAGTCAGTAGAATTAAGAGTTTTGATGTGAACGCTTCATGCTTTTCCTTTAGCAATGTGCATCAAGGGTGGATACAAAGAGTTACAGTGGGGTGGAAATAAATGTAAACTGCCAGTGCTTTCCACTTCAGGGTGGCTAGTGTTTGATCCTGTTCTTACTTGCAAGGAAGAAACGGCTTCTGGAGGAAGTGGGAAGTCGCTTTTTCATGTAAAGTTTTGTCTTACTTTTTTGGCTTATTTGATTGTAGGTGAACGAATTAAAAAACCAGTTCCTCTTCAAGAGCAGACTGTTAAAGATGCAAAGGGACGATACCAGCGTTTCCATGGAGCATTTACTGGTGGCTTTTCAGCTGGTTACTTTAACACTGTTGGCACAAAGGAAGGTTAGATATTTTGCTGTCTTCTGGGAGTGGTTAAATTGAGAACCATATTTTCATGTTAGTGAAAACAAAGTAACTGTCATTAACCAGTTTTGTTCCTGCTATTCCTTATACTGTGAATAGTTGAGACAGTATTGCTAAAGTTATTTCTTCTTGAGTTTTTGGACTGTAATTTTACAGATGTTCCTTTGATATATCCTTAAGATGTAAGGTTGAAATGTTTGAATTGTTTTCAAATACTGTGTTGCCTTAAGTACCTTACTTAAATATTTACCTTCTTTAAAGGATGGACACCTTCAGCTTTTGTGTCATCACGGCAGAAGAGAGCAGATAGAACCATTCTTGGACCAGAAGACTTCATGGATGAAGAGGTAAATTTAGAAAGGAATCGAAAACTTGTGTAAATAGTTGCCATAACAGCAAAAATTGAACTAACTTTAAAATTACTTCTTGTATACAGTATTATACTACTAGGTCATATGGATTGTTTCACAGGTTCACTTAAGAAGCTCCTGTAATGTCAATATTAAAAAATAAAACCAAAACTCAACCCTTTCACTTTATCAGAAAATGCAAATACTTTTGAAGCTGTTTAAGATATTTCCACTAAAGCTATTGAAAAAACAACTGTATAAGTGGCTTGAGAAAACTAGCCAATATGAAGGTCATATTCCATTTTCATTACTTTACTATTACAGTAAGTAAGAATTTGAGGGATGTTTAATCTAAATATTTTCATTTTGTGTATATTTCCAGGATCTTAGTGAGTTTGGGATAGCACCAAAAGATATTACAACTACAGATGATTTTGCATCTAAAGCTAAAGACAGAATAAAGGAGAAAGCTAGACGGATTGCAGGAGTAGTTGCTCCCATTCCAGGAACCACTGCATTAGATGACTTAATAGGACCATCTAAGTAAGTAAATTTACATAAAAGTTTGCCAAGCAGTTCCTTTCACTTAGAAGTGTTGTATTGCTTAGAAAAGTAATGTTTGACCACAGTGATTGTGAGAGACTGGAAGATCCTGCAGTGTTACATTTCCTAAGCGACCTCCACCTTGAATGTGCAGACTGGTACCAGGTAAACATTTATAAACTGGAAGGTAGTGTGTATGCAAATATTGATACATTCAGATTTGATTTTAAAGTGGGATATACGGAAGTTCAAATATTACGTATGTACATTGTTTATCAATAAATAATAAAGGTGTGATTTGAAGTAGTTTGGGGTTTTGCTTCCTTTTTTTTTTTGTTGTAGAATAACAGTTGGGGTTGAACTGTTACGAAAAATGGGCTGGAAAGAAGGACAAGGAATTGGACCACGAGTCAAAAGAAAGCCATGCAGACAGAAACCTGGTAAGTTCAGGGAAGTTCCTGAGCTAATTAACTTTCTTGTTAGTAGAAAGTTAACATTAGTAGACTGATTAAAAAGTTGATTGCAGCTTTCTCCTTTTGTTAATGTAATGTGATGTTATGATGTCTTTTACAGATCCTACAGTGAAAATATATGGTTGTGCATTGCCACCTGGCCTGTCTGAGGGTTCTGAGGTACTGAACAGGCAAAAGTGGTTTGTTGACTTAAGTAAGAATATGTGATAACATATTAAAAAAACAAAACAACTTCTTCAGTGTCCTTGAACAGTATTTTAAAATGCAGTTTCAAATCTTCTTAAAAGTGTTTATAAATACTTTCTATGTTTAGTGTGAAGAAAGGTTTTAATATCTACATTTTTTCTTTTGCTGTATAAGCAGGTATAGTTCATATACAATTCAGGAAAAGCAAACTTGCCTAGGCTCATGTTAACTGAATGTTGTAAAAGCTCAACATACAGAACTTTTAGTCATATTTGCTCTTAAAAACTTTTTATTTTGTACAAGGATGAAGAGGATGAATACCAGCCAGAGAATGTGATGTTTGCACCAAAAGATGTAATGCCTGTAGATTTGACTCCAAAAGAGAATGTCCATGGACTTGGCTATAAGGGTTTGGACCCCTCACAGGCTTTGTTTGGTGTATCTGGAAGGGAACACCTGAATCTTTTCACAGGTGGCTCTGAAGAAACAAGCAATTTACTTGGTGATCTAAGACACAGTAAAGGAAGAAAACTAGGTATTACAGGTCAGGTAAGGACATTTTTTAATGCATTTTATGATTAGTGCAGTAAAATCCAAATAAATTTTGTTTTTTCTTAAGTGAAAAGCTCCTAGTCGTAGTATTATTGTAAGAAATGTTAAGTGTGGTTTGAGAATAGAATTTTTTTAAAACTTATTTTGAAGATGTGGAAAAATCCTTAGAACTCTCAAATGCCTTCAGTTACTGAAACTGTAAAAGGCAACTGTAAAAAATACCTGACTCTGAGTAGCTGGATGGAAAAATGTCTTGTGTGACTTTGATTAGATAAAGCTAATATTCAGTATGATTTAGTTTATGTGTTTTGTCTATTGTACTTTCTGTAGTGCTGTATCTGTCAGCTACAGAGGTTTTGTGTTGCTCCAGGGTATTTGTAGTTCTTATCTAGAAGCACTGTCAGTTTATATTTTCTGGGAATTCTACTTGTTTAATTTCCATGTTAACTGACATAATTTTTTTCTTTTGAGAACTTAACCTGCTCTTAGTCAGATTGCACATGTTATTTTGGTGGAACTGTTCTGCTGTCCTTGTCCTATACAGACCAAACTTGCTGTCCCTCCCTGCCAGGGGAGTGGAATATGTTTGCTTTTGTGCTCACTGAGGTGTGTGGGTTTTTTTCCACCTCAATTTTTGTGGTGAAACTGTACATTTTTCCGAATGTATATATATTTGTACTGTAGATTTTATATAGATTAATAGATACACATGTAGATGTGTTCCATATGTGACTTAAAAATATTTTTACACTTTCAAGTTCTCATTTAAAATATGTATTTTAGGCTTTTGGTGTAGGAGCTTTAGAGGAAGAAGATGATGATATTTACGCAACTGACACACTGTCAAAATATGATACAGTTCTAAAGGATGAGGAGCCTGGAGATGGCTTGTATGGCTGGACAGCACCGAAACAGTATAAATCCAAAAAAAGTAAGAACTGTGGTTCCATCTAAAGAGCGAGTGTAATATGGGAAAAAAAATCAAAACAAATGTCTTTATTTGCCATATATTTTAATTTTCAGCCTTGGTATCTGAAAATTCAACTAGTCCTCCTTCTGTATTGAAGTGTTCAATTTCAGAAATAATTTCCAAAGTCCTCCACTAATCCCAGAGTAGCTTAAACCTTCAAAGAATATTTTCAAAAGGACAGTATGCGCTGCTTTGTGAGATACAAGTGATTGTGAATCACGGTTACAAAATATGACCCAGCCCTTGAAAACAGAACTTTTTTTTAGATAAACTTCTGTATTTTCAGATAATTTTTGTAAATTCTATCTTGGTACCACTTTATTTTTACTGCACCGTTTAAGTGTATGAAATACTGTAGTAATTTCTGGAGTACCTGTTCATGTTAGTTGTACACATTAATGGCACTGATGGTGTTAGCTGTGCACAGTATGGATACTGTTGCTTCACTATAAGCCATGTTCAATCTGCAGCAATCACTCTAGTAGCACTTTTTAGTTGTATAATACTAATCCAGAATCAGAACCCTTAATTTTAAATGAAAGGTGGTGAAAACAACGAACTACAATTATGACTCATAATAGACAGTGACAAATGGAAAATATTCAGAAAAAATTGCCTAACATGCATGTTTTAAATATTGACCAACTCTGTGGTCATTTTGTAGGGCCTGAAAGAGAACTTAAATATATAGGCAAAATCCTGGATGGTTTTTCCTTGGCATCAAAATCATCAGCTCCAATCAAGGTAAGCAGATAGTGATATTTTATGTATTAAGAATAGCATCATTCATCATGTGAACTGTGCAGACTCTACTGCTTTTCAGTGTTTTTCTGTTCTTAGAAATAAATGTTCTGGTCAGCATTAAGAATTGTTGAATGAACAAAATTAGAGCATTGGGGGCTGTTCAATAGAAAAACCTAAAATTTATCAGACTCCTGAAGGTATTTAAACTTTGCCTGTGTACTGGCTTTGAACAAATGCCTTCCAGACTATTCACTGCTACTTGCCATAAAGTTGGAGGAATGGTTTAATTTAACTTTAAAATAAAAAAAATTACATATTTTGGTTATAGACCTTTTAAAGGTAGCATTCAGTTTTCTTTAAGATGAGGCCTCATGCTTTGTCCACTTTACTATTTTGGTGACAATTTAATTTCTTAGTCCTGTCTTCAGGTTTACATAATTCACGCCATATATATTTGTATACATTAGAATGACAAACATAACTGTATGACAAGGTCCTCTTTCAAAGGAAGAATATTTGTGTGGTATATAAAATTGCGCTGTATAGGGAACACAGGATAACCTTTGAAGTAACAGCTTGAATGAAGAACGTGGGGAAAAACACTTTGAAAGACATTAAAATATAGTAAGCACGGAAGTACTCAGTTGTCCAATTAATTGATTAAATCATTTGACTCCAGTTCAAAAAAAATAGTAAGCAATATTAAGAGGTATTTTCTCAAATAAAAGCAGTGCATCTTAAGACTCTTGTTAATTTTTCTGTCACTTAATGGGCATGTTTTCCTATTTTTTTCATAGTTGCCAATATATTGTCAATATGTTTGTTCCCAGAGTTCGTATTACAGTGCCACTTCCTGACTGGGTCTAAAGGAATTGGTAGCTTGTACTATCTGTTTTTACTGCTAAGATGTAAATTGAGGAATTCTTAGGTTGAACTTAGGAATTCTTAGAATTGAGGAATTCTTAGGTTGACTTTTTTCTGAAACACATTTATAGGTGTTGCATACGTAGTTCTCTCTGTCTCTCTCAGTGGATTTTTTTGTTTTGTTGCCCCTTTCCCCCCCAGATTTATCCACCACCTAGCCTGCCACGAAATTACAGACCAGTCCATTACTTTCGACCTGTGATAATAGCTGGGAATGAAAACTGCTGTTTACAGAAGGCATTGAAGGAATCGACTGGGAAACTGGAGAGTGATCCAGCACAGCAAAGCAGGCATGCTTTGAATGCAGCTCAGAGGAGGGAACAGCTAGGAGAGACTGAGCTGAAAGGTATATGTGACCATATCTTTGCTTGTGTTCCAGGTCCCGTTTTGTTTATAGAACAGTAAGAATTTGGTCTGGCCTTGAATGCTTATTTTCTAACATAAATATGTCAAATCTAGTTACCATAGCTACAATACCATTTCATTGTTCAGTTTAATTTCAGCAGTTGAATTGTTGACATAGCTGTCAGTATTTTCATTTTTTCATTTACTTAAATATTTTAAAGACAAAAAGTATGCGTTGGATTTTGTTTTGTTGGGGGGGGGTGGTGGCCTTTTATGAATATACTAGACTGTGAGGATTTTTTCTGTAAAATGAGGTTTCACTGAAATACATTCAAATATACTAAAAAGATAATTTGTAACTGTGGCTCACATTTGTATCTACAATAGTAAACTTTACTAAGTTATATGTAAATAGCATAAAATATGTAATAGTGGCCAAATTTTTATCTGCCATGTATGCCATCTTATTTTTAATTTCTGCATAAGAGCATTTTATCCGAATGTATACGCATGTGGTAGGGATTTTTCCTCTGCTAAAGTGGGAGAAATGGTTCTAGTAATTTTTCATTTCTATTTGTCCTTTACTGCTTTTTTTCTGCTTTAGGTCCGGCTTCTTCTATTTTGGAATATCTGTCTGAGAAAGATAGAGAAAGACTCAAAGAAATGAAACAAGCATCTGAACAACAAATGAAAGCAAAAATAGTGTCTCAGCAGTCACCAAATAGCAAATTCCAGCCAGCCTCCCCAGAAGATGCTGCTCACAAATGGCGAATGCTGCTGGGGGGTCAGTTAGCAAATGCTGGTTCTAGTGACTTCAAACCGTTTGCAAAAAATCCAGAAAAACAAAAAAGATATGAAAATTTTGTGAAAAGTCTTAAAAAAGGAGAAAAAGGTAAAATATTTCTTGATTAATTTTTTCTACCCCCCCCCCCCCCCCCCCCTTT
>VZTE01003412.1:0-17706 GCA_013397775.1 Eulacestoma nigropectus | reverse complement strand
CCCCCCCCCTCCGCCTTTTTTTTGTGCTAATGCATTTTATATTCACTATGAGTTCTCTTCCTGAATTCCACAGCATTTCTCCCTTTACTTATTTTCAGGACCAATGCTGGCAGAATTTGGTACTGATACTTAGTCATGTTGATTTCAGGAAAACTGCTCAGTTACTCAGTTGTCAGAAAGTCTTGATTTTAGGCATTACATTTCATACTTCTATGATGTAGCAGAAGTTAAGTTCTACTTCATTTCCTGGTTTCCCTTATTTGATTTGCCAAGGTACACTTCAGCTTTGGTCAGCAGAACAAGCCTTTTCATTTAGTTTGTTTCTCTTTGAGGAGTTAAACTGACAGATAATATAAAGGTAGAAAAATGATTGGGTAATGGTAGAATCAAAAGAAACCCCATACCCTCTGCACCAGGGGGAGATAAGGACCCTAAAGTGAATTCACACTTGTCAAAGCTTGTATTATATGTCACTTGGATACTCAAACTTCTGCTGTTACTTATGTTCTTCTCAGAAAAATTTATGACTGTAAAAACACAGCATACATTCAGAGCTCTTACTCAAAACCAAAAAAAAATCCAACCTCCTTCATCATCTCTTTTCATGCTGTTTCAGTCTCCTTCCATTTTGTTTAGGTTTTTGCTATTAAATGATACTGTGGTGTATCTTAGATTAAACCAGGTACTTGCAATGCCTTGTGGTGAGTTCTCCAGTACTGTGATTTTTCTGTAAGGCATAAAAAGCCGAAATTGATCTAGGGAGTTCATCATCAACTCATGACTCATGATTGCCTTGAAATAAAATTTTAAAAAAAGGATTGGTTTTTTTTCAAATATTGAAGTACACAGGGGCTATTGGGGAAGAAGAAGATGGGCACCAGGAAAATTTGACAGAGGAAAGCACATAATGATAGGTAGAAAATCTGGGTTTGTTGTTTTAGTTGTGGTTTGGGGGTTTTGGGTTTTTTTTTTTAAGAAGTCCTTTTCATTATATAAAATAAAATAACATAAATATTTTCTGGTCAGTAGCCTCTTCTGGTTACCACATTGGGACACACTACTTGAGCTTTGAACCCATAGCTCCTCTGTTCAGGACTGGGATTTTCCCTCAGTAAAATTGAGTATTCTCAATTATGACTGTATTATGACTGTAAGTGCCTCCTTAGTCATAATGATGAAAATGTAGAAATGTATAAATAACTGGAATGGTTAAAGGTCTTTTACTGTAAGTGTATTTGCTTGGCTGGTATTATTTCCTCTTCCTTCTGGGAGAAAAAGAGAACCTGTTGCTATAAACCTATGTCCAAACTCTGTATTTATCAGCGGGCGCTTTATGTACCAGAAAGCCCCTTAAAAGTTATCAAAGCCTAGCCAGGCTTAAACTCTTTCGTTCTATGTTTTATTTATTTGATAAAGCTTTGGTTTATACTTTTTGTTTTAATAATCTGTTAAATCCATTAAGTATTTGGAACGTTCTTTAGAGGGCGATGAGTAAGGAATCAGTTTTACAAGTAAAATTATTTAAAATACCCATTTTGCATTTGGCAAATGCTGTCATTCTTGCTGTCTTGAAAAAATTACCTCCATTTATCAGAGATTAACACAGTTGAGATTAATACTACTCTTACGCTAAATATTCATTAAATACTTGGAAGGACGTTTGCTTATTACCTTATTTTTTGTTTGAAAAGTGTTGACCCTAAGTAAGCTGTAATCTCTGCTAAGCATTTCTTTCCTTATCTTACAGTAGATACATTGGAGCGCTTTTTAGACCCGAATATGACAGAATGGGAGCGAGGAAGAGAACAGGAGGAGTTCTTTCGTGCAGCAATGTTCTACAGATCCTCAAATTCAACGCTGTCATCCAGATTTACCCGGGGCAGGTATGAAGATGATGTTGACAAAGTTGAAGTTCCTCGAGACCAAGAGGTATATGCTGTTTACAGTCTTTTAATACAGTTGTTGCAGTTGTTACCTTAGCCCTGACTTTCTTTTTCTTTTAAACTCTTAAAGTAGATATGTTGCTATTTTGTTGCCCTTTTGTTTAGCAGCTTTTGAAAACACTTGGTGCATACAGAGTAGCGATTTGTTAAACAGCATTTAAATATTTATGGATTTGTCCTGTTCTTAAGTCTTACAACAGTTCATTAAGTTGTTACTTATTTAGTAGCTATAAATGTTTGACTTTTTCAGAATGATATTGATGATAAGGAAACAGCTGTGAAGATGAAGATGTTTGGCAAACTCACAAGAGACAAGTTTGAATGGCATCCTGATAAGCTGCTGTGTAAAAGATTTAATGTTCGTGATCCATATCCTGAGTAAGATAATTGATACTTATATTTTTAACACTTTTTAGAAATTCTGAGTTTTTCATTTGCTTGTGGAAAATCTGGCTTGATGTTTTCTTGTGTCTTAAGGTAATACAGAACTGCCCAGTCTTTTTTATTTGGGTCATGAAATATGGTGACCTCTGATAAAATAGCATGCATTTGAAGGACTACTGTAGGTGCTTCAGCTTGTTGTAGATAATTTGAGGACTTTTCTGTGTTGAAAACAGTAATCAGCAAACACTTTTATTTCCCTCTAGTTCTTCTGTAGTGGGTTTACCAAAAGTGAAACGGGACAAGTATTCTGTTTTTAATTTCTTAACTGTGCCTGAGCCCACCACATCTGTAACGCAAGCAACAAATGAAAAGATCCAAGAGAGTAACAGTCTCAACAGTAAGTTTGTTGTTACTTTATTAATTTAGCTATACATGAGATAATAGTACAGAAAAAGCATCTTTTTCATTGAGAACCTAGACACATGATTTTTTTTATTAAAAAAAGTGAAACAAAGAAATTGAAGATAAAAATTCAGTGACATAAAAACTGAAGGTAGTGATATAATGTGAATTTCTTCTACCTAGAAGACATTTATAGGTCAAGTATTCATTAGAAAGATTTTAAAAATGTCAAACTGAAGAAGCAAAGTAATTTAAAATCAAGTAGGCCATGAAATGCAGAACAATTTGGCATGCAGGTGATTTGAATATTTTGGATGTTTTAGAACCAAAGAAACCTTCAAGGTGGGATGTGTCAGATAAAGAGAAGGAGAAGAAAGATTCTATCAGTGAATTCATTAGTCTTGCTAGATCAAAAGCTGATATTCAGCAGCAGTCACCAGTGCCAGCAACAGAAGAATGTGGAACTGGGACAAGCGAAACTCTTCCCACTCTGGTGAGTTTACAAGAGGATTTGAACTTAAAAGGAATTGCTATAAACCTTGACAACCCAGAAAGAAGATGGCTTAATGTATGAATTGATTTAATACAGGTCAGTTTGCACAAGAGCTAACTCAGGATGAGCAAAGGCATGAGATGGCACTTTGAAGAATTTTGAGGTTATAACTCCGGGATGCAAGATGTTTGCAGCGTACAAGGACTGCAGATCTGATTATACTTGAAGTAGAGCTTAAGAGAAGAAAAAATGTAGCTCAGTAGTCTGGGAACTAAATTCAGTCACTTTACCACCACTCTCCTCACAGGCACAGAATATATTTATTTCTCCTTTCCATAGAGGAGAGTGCATGTTTTGGGAAGAAAGGTGATGTTTTCCTTTTGCTCAAATTTAGTATTATATAATTGAAGTTTGAATTAATGAATTAGAATTTATAATATCTGGGGATCTATCGTCACAAACGGCAGTACTCTTTACAGGACATTGGCTTAGTTCTGCAGCATTTCAGAGCTTTATTGTTTGGGACTAAGATTTATTTCACAGTTACTGTGCCATCCAAATGTTTTGTAAATACCAATCAGCATGCTTGAAGTTATTCCTTATCAGAGAGAGATTGTTAGTTTCTTTAGTGTTTAAATGCAGTTTGTTATGATGCTATTTAGCAGGTAGCTAATGAAGATAAGAATCAGGAGGAAGAAAGCGGACGACCACCCATGGACTTATTTAAGGCCATCTTTGTGAGCTCCTCAGATGAAAAATCATCTTCCTCTGAAGAAGAGAGTGATGAAGAACAGCAACCAGCTACTTCAGAAAGAGAGTCAGAAACCACCAAGCAAGTTGATGTACCAGACAGTTCTTCCTCTAATGTACAAGGTAGTACTTAATGGATGTTCATTTTTATGCAGCATAAAATAAATACCTTGTAAAAGTTTCATTTCTGAATCACACATTCTTGGACTGCTAGGACAATGTGATGCTCCTGTGCAGATCATCTGAGATTGGAGGAGCTGGCCATGTAGAAAATGTGAATAATACAGCAATGAATAAGGCCTTGCATATTACAGTGTTATTAGCATTGCCATGTTTAGATCTTACAAGCAAACTGCCATATGGAATATGCCTATTACACAGTGAGGGGGAGCAAAACATCTAGTGTTAGAACATACTTAAAATGAAAATATTTTGTCCACTTACTGTCACAGTTGGTTCAATTAACATGTAACTTTTTAGTGTTTATTAACCTTACACATATCATGGAGTTTTTTATTCATTCTGAGTAATGGAAAACTAGTACTGTGTTACAAAATGGAAGCAAACAAATACACTGATAGTAATTTAATTAATAATTGTATTGTTTAAAAGGTAGATTTTGATTTAAAAGGAAAAAACCCCACAGTGTGTTGACATGTTTCAGAATGTCAGCTACCTAGTTGGCCAAAGGAGTCCATAGAGATAGAGGATGCTGATCAGTTTGCTTTCTTAGTGGTTTTTAGAAAGCCTCCATGAACTTTCTTCAACACTTCTTGGAAAAAGTATTTCGTTATTTGCCTTTCAAATATAGCGGGTTTTGGTTTTTTTCATAGAGAGTGTGACTGCTACAACCGACTCTGGCATTTCTTCATTGCCTACTTCAAAGCAGGAACTGGATGCAACAGAGGAATTTGGACCAAAGTTGCCACCAGCTTTTTCTTCTGGTAGGTTTGTAAGCATCTAGAGTGTAAATTCTGCACGTTGAAATTGTATATAAAATATATGATACCTCTCTTTTAAAAAAGCATTTCTGAATAGGCATTCTGTCTCTTAAATGTGTGTGTTATGTCAAACATCCATCAGCAAACGTTTTGTTGCAATGCTATGACCCATCAACAGGAACCTCTTTGCCTGCGTACCAGTTTTGTTTCCAGTCTGGAGAGGCAGTGATAAAAAATTGATGTGAAAATACAGGACACCCTTGCAATTTCATTTTGTAACAGATTGCAAAGGGATTTAATTACAATAGGGATGTTGCAGTTAGGAGTTCTAGACATAGAATTTCCTTTCTAAAGCTTAGGGGTTTTGTTTGTTTAACTGTCATATTAGGTTAAAAGTAATACAGAATGTAATAACAAAATTACCCTTTTTTAGTATTTTTTTTTTATTCTTTATGCATTTGCTTTATACTTTAGGCACTACTTGGCAGCAACAAACAGTGGTGCCAGCAACTTTTCCCGGGCCTAGTAGGAAAGAAAAACATAGGAAAATCAGAGAGAGGCACAAGACTAAGAAAGAACGCAAACACAAAAAGGAAAAGGTATTCAATTTAAATACTGAATTTTGATTTATTGCTTCTTTGATCTGCCTTTCAAAATGTTCTATCATTTATGCTTGGTTTAGAAAAAAAAATGTGTATACACCGGGACTAGAATGTAAACAACAGAATTTCTCTAATGTTTTGAAACCAGAAAATTATCCTGCCATGATGCTGCTTTTTCCATATATACATATGTGACTACAGGTAGGGTATTGTGGGTGGTTTCATGTTCTGTGTGGAAGATGTCAGGCATATTCTGGGAATTGCATTCATGGCTTATATACAAATAACTGTAATAAAACTTCTATTTTAGGGGGAGTTGAGTGCTTGGATTAAATGAATTTTGGTTTATAATTTTTTTTAGCTCAGTCTGAGTAGTGGAAAAGAGTCATTGATAAGTGTTGTTTCAGTTAAGCTTTGAGTCCGTACTGAAACCAACTTCTTTTCTTTTGTTGACATTCAGAAAAACCCAAGTCTTTCACAAGGAGATAAAGGATTATTTCTCTTCTTTTTACAGAAAAAGAAGCATAAGAAGCAGAAAAACAAAGGAAAACACAAGAATAAAAAACCAGAAAAAGACAGCAGCTCAGACACTACTGATAGCAATGACAGCCTTAGTGATATGGATACCACAGGCTTGTCACCTAAAGAACTTCTAAGAAGGTAAGCAGAAAGGTTACTTAAACACTTGCAACTTTTGCAGTGAATAACTAAAACATCAATTTATGACTTGTCATTCTAGTGAACCTATTTGCAGCAAATGTGAATAAGCCAGTTTCTTTATGAAGATAAAATATTGCTCACTTTGGTGAGGAAAGAGTACAAATACTAGACATTTTAATCTAGAGGGTAATTAATTTTAGGATAGCCTCTTAAGGTAAAGGCCACTAAATACAGAGCCCGAGCAGGGCTAATGGACATTATAATTAAAGATGACTGATATTTCTGGAAGGTATTTTGAATTGGAATTAAAAATAGAACAAGTGCAGGTAGGGATACATATTTTCATTTATGTACTTCTCTTTACTTGGGAACACTGGAAGAAACATTGTCTGCTAAGATTCCATTCAGATAGATCTGTTGTGTGGCACTGATGCTCTTCTGTGCTTCAGCAAAGGACAGTGAAGCAAGCAGAACAATGCTAGAGTCATGTACATGTCTTCTAAATTTAGACTGCTATTACATTTTTATAAACTAGAGACTTGAAGACAGTGCTGACATAAAAGTGAAAATCAGAAAAGCACAGTTCACAGTATTTTGCTTACGTGCTTGAAGTAAAGTAGGAACAAACGTTAACTGACTCTAGTGCAGATCAGTCAGCTTCAAACATGTCCTATGTGGAACAGTTGCTGTATTGGCTTCTGTAGTGTCTCTTACCAGCTGAAGGAGAGGTCCCATGGTATTTGTTGAATACCACATCGCTCTGGTCTAATGGCAAGGTGATTGGGGTCTGGGTGTGGAGTGGAATGGGCATGTACCAATTGGCATTTGAAAGGGCTCTGCCTTCCATTCCTTTGGAATGGAGTGTCAGTTAGGTACTGGTGTTTTCTTATTAAAAAACAAACTACTACTTGGATTTCTGAATAGCTAAAATATGCTTTTTTGCATTTTGCACAAAATAGACTTCTTTGTACAAGCAGTTGTTTTGGAATCTTCACATTTGCATGTCTCATCACTGAGAAAATGTTTTTATCTAATATAACTCAGATCTCTCTCTGAAACTAAGGTTTAAGAAACTGCTCAAGTAATGAAATGTTCTTAATGTGCTGTGTGACTATTTCTTTTTTAGTGTGACCTCTTTCTTTTTTTTCCTCCCTTTTAGATTAAAACAACTTCAGTACTGAAGAGCTCTCTTGCTTTCTTCGGTATTGTGTGACTTGATCTCAAATTTTTGATCTCCTCCGTGATGGTAGATCAGTGGTGTATAATGTGAAGCACTATAGATACAGTATTCATATTGAATTTCTTTGAAAGTAAATGTGCATATGTTTATTTTATGATGTTTCATGAGTTCAAAATGTATGGATTATAGAACATTGAAAAGACCCCTTTCTGGGCATAATAATCTGAAATACTGCAGGCTCTGTTTTAATTAATTAAAGCATTTTAATAAACTTTATTATTGCAAATAAGTTTTGTATAGTGATAATTTTTTATGCCTAGGACCTCTAAAATGCTGGAGAGTAAGTTGCAGTCTGAATTAAGTTAGGAAGTTAAAACTAAAGGAATGTAAAATTTTTATTGGGTGCAAATATTGAATCTAATGCAGAATTTCACATTGCAGTTTTCGAGTATCAAGCTATTATTTTTGCCTCTCCAAATTGTATAACATTTACTATAGCAGCTCTAAACCAATAACCTTTGATAGAATCACAGAATATGCTGAGTTGGAAGGGACCCATCAGGATCATCAAGTCCAAGTCCTGGCCCTGCGCAGTTCATTTCACACAAATTATTACGGCTAATGTGCTAGAAGATTAGTACTTATGATTATAATCTGTCTCATTTTATGTAGTTACAAGGAAAACTTTTTGTCCGCAATTGTCATATTGCAGAATAATTTAAATATGAACCATGAAATAATATTGAGCTGCCCGGAGGTGGTGGGCAGCAGCTCTGGGGCCAGCTTGGAGCCCTGGCAGGAACTGTGCATTCAGGTGGTCTGGGAAAGGCAAGCAGGCTGGGGCGGGCTGGGCCCCATGCCCACGGGGAGTTGCGGGGCTGCTGGTAGTCTAGGGATGAAAAGCTTTCTGTCGCGTTGTGTGTGGTTAATCTTATGGCAGCTGGTGTTTGTTAGTTCTGTTCACACACACACATGCTTGACAGTTACGAGCAAACTCCCAAGTGAGTGAAGAAATGACTTTTCAAAATACCTTGGCCAAAATTTGTAACAGTCTTGGCTAAAACATGGGGCCTAAGAGCTTGAAGTGCTGTGTTTTGATGGGCCAGAATCAAGGAAACAAGTGTTTGAAAGACTTGAGAGACTTGATGAGATTTAAAGATTTTTTTTTTGAGTGGAAGAAGAGTTGAAAAACAAAACAAACCTCCAGAAAAATAAAAACACAATCCCCATCCATCAATTTTTTTTTTTTCTCAACCAGATTCAGTAAATCTGCTCCAAGGTAGTACCAAGGATGTGAACTTTCCTCAGTCAAGTGGAATTTAGGATATATTCTCCTATGGTTCCTGCTTTCATACTCCCCCTCATGGACTAAACTGTCAAAAATAATCTCAAGGAGAACTATTCCTAAATATTGTTTCTTTACAGATTCCATTTAAAATTCTGGGAGGACACAGTGATAGGGTGACCTCCTGCCATTTTTGCTTTGAAGACACAAAAATACTTTCATGTTCTTATGCAGTGAAGCTCTTTGTATGTTACAAATGCAGCAACAACAAATTAAAAATTCAACAAGGAATCTCAAAGCTGAAATTAAGCAAGGAATGTTGTACAGGTGTGAAGATTGACTGAATCATCATGGAGCCTTAAAGTTTAAAAATAGCAGCTGTAAATGTTTTTTCAGTCACAGTTAATAAGAGAACACCTATTTCATGCTTAGAACATGTTCTTTGATGTTAAAGGGTGACTATCGTAAGCACGTTGCATACACTAAGATCTCTAGTTTATTAATATTTTAAAATGTGAAAGTTGATACACAAAGGTTGCTTGTTATTCTGAAAGTTCCTTCTTCTGACTTATTCATGTACGTGACTGGGGAGAAGGGTAAGTCAGGGGTGGGACAGTTGTTACCACCATGGCCATGTTTTCGTACTTGTCACTGGCTTTTTCCTTGTATTTCAATCTCAATTGATGCACACTCTTTTCTTGAGTTTTGTGTAGTTGGCTGGGTTTCTCTAAAACTCCATTCACTCTGAGGAGAGGAATGGTGAGATCTGAATGGGGAAAGTGTACAGATTCCAGGCGATCAAATCTAAATTAAGTCTGTTAAGATAGCTTGGAGACATAGAGTTATGTGAACCCATGAGTGCTATGCAAGCAAATGACTGTATCTGTGCTAAGCAGATTGCAGGTGTTGAGATCTGGCATACATTAAGCAGTCATGACTTAAACTAAGAATTGGTAATGAGTAGTAGTGCATTAATGTCATATGAATTCAGGTGAAATAATTTAATAAAGTATCTAAAATTTTGATCTGCTGTGCAGTGCTAGATTTTTCCAGCTGTGGATGGCTAGCTCAAAGAAACCAAGAAATCCAGAAGGAAAAAAGTAGCATCTTTTAATGGCAAGATCTGAAGTAAATCAACACGTGGCAACTGTAAGCATATGTTGTAGATTGGAGATATAAAAATAAGTATCTCAGTGTTAGTCATGACATTTGCAGTTTAATAACTGTCAGATTGACAGTTTGAAACTTTCCTGCTTTGTCTGAACTCAGAAGTGGAACTTCTGTTTTTCTGTCTGTAGCAAAATGCTATTCAGCTCTCTTTCATATAAGGAAACTGAAATCAAGACCAGAAAATAAGAAGATAATCCATTAATTTTTTTAAAGTACAGTAGATCCATGAGTGTTCTTTTTGCTGGACAGGCTATAATGTGCCACTTGCCCAAAGTGTCTAATTTTTGTTTAAGAAATTTTATCTTTGTAATTTTTATCTAAGGAAGTTTTCTTTAACACTCGTTGAGCAAAACTTATTTTTCAGAATCTGCCTACAAGTATTTGCCTGAGTATTGGGAACTTTCTGACAGCAATGTATAGGCAAGATTATGTAAAATGTATTAAGACAAGCCTAATTTCCTCCCCTACAGGAACAGCTGAAGCAATTAGAATTCAGGAGAATATAGTGGATTTGGATCATGGGGGGCTAGGCCAGCCCTGATAATTTTCACTCTGGCGTTCTCCTTTTTTTCCCTTTGAAAGAGTAGATACCAAATGACTGGCTGTACTGAGAAAGCATTTGAAGTTCTTCTTGACAACAAACAGTATCTCTGTGAACTGACAGTCCACATACCTTTTGGAAAACAAAGATTAACAGTGCATGCAGCAGACAAAGACTGGGTAAGTCTAGAAGGGCAGTTTTGACTGCCAAGACTTTTTTGACTTGATAGAACAAGAACACACAGTAGCTTTGATCTATTTTTTTCTTTGATCTTAGAGACATTCCTAACCATTCTGGTGTCAGTTAGTACATTGACGCACACTGAAAAAATAAGTGAAAAAGTGAAAAATAAATTTACTTTCAAGTTTTGTCTGTTATCAAGAGCTGCCAAGTTAGTAGGATAGCTCCTTCCAGTGAAAATCCTTGTGAGGGAGCAGCTCTTGATCTGAGACTTGGTGTCAAAAAGGGCAGTTGTAGTTGGAGGTACAAGATTTTATTCTCATATTGAAGACAAATGAAAGAACACATCATGAAGGGAGTTTACATTGCCTACTTTCTGACCGATTCTAAAATCTCTTCGTACTTAGGCAAACAAAAATCTGATTGAAATAATTGGGTTGATCATGGAAATGGAAGATGGTTTACCTAGCTGAAGGTATGGTGACTGATCCTGTGATACTCTGAAATGTGTGTTACTCTGCATATCAGCAGTCCTCATGGGTTTTTGTGTTAGATGCTTATAGTAAAGTGGGCACCGTGATCCATTTGTAAATCTTGATTCATATTTTCATTTGTTTTACTAAAGAACTTCATAGAAACATAGAATTGTTTGGGTTGGAAGGAGCCTTAAGGATCATCCAATTCCAACCCCCCTGCCATGGGCAGGGACACCTTCCACCATCCTAGGTTGCTCCAAGCCCTGTCCAACCTGGCCTTGGACACTTCCACGGATGGGGCAGCCACAGCTTCTCTGGGCAACCTGAGGGCCAGGGCCCTCAGGGCCATGGCCTCACCACCCTCACAGCAGAGAACTTCCTCCTAATATCCAATGTAAACCTACCCTCTTTTAGTTTGAAGCCATTTTCCCTTTTCCTGTCGCTTCAGGCCCTTGTAAATAGTCTCTCTCCATCTTTCTTGCAAGCTCCCTTCAGGTACCGGAAAGGCACAATTAGGTCACCCCAAAAAGCTTCTCTTCTCCAGGCTGACAATCCCAATTACTTCAGTCTTTCTATATAACAGAGCTGCTCCAGCCCTCTGATCATCTTGGTGGCCTCCTCTGGACCTGATCCAACAGCTCCATGTCTTTCCTATGCTGAGGACCCCAGAGCTGGAGGCAGTACTCCAGGTGGGATCTCACCAGAGCAGAGTAAAGGGACAGGATCACCTTCCTTGACCTGCTGGCCATGCTTCTTTTGATGCTTTACTTCAAAGCTTTATTTATGGGTTAGGATTGCATTATGTTTTTATGGATGCTGAGAAGTTGGAAGCAGAGAAATTCTTCAGCTTTTTCTCAGTATTCTGTGAGAGCATTGCTTTCACACGCAGACTAGATCAAAATAGTAAAGACGGTTTTGTAAACTAATTCTTTATCTTTGCACCTGGAGTTTGTTGTGCAGTGTTGTTATGGTACACTGAAGAAAATATTTTCAAATGGGTGTTGTATAACCTCCACCAATCATTCTAGGAGGTGGTTGATCGAGGGATCAATAGTACCATCCTACTCTTGCGAGCCAAGTTATATAAACCGATTTATAATTAATTAAATAACCACTTTTTTCCTGAACTTTGACATGTCGTTTCTCGCCACTCTCAGTACGAACAGCGACATGTTTTGAATGTCGTACAGATACAACAAGATAGCCCTTTTCCTGAAATCACTTAAAACTCTGTGTGTAACAGAGTAAATAGATAGGAGATGATGGGGAAGTACAATGGCCTCAGGTTTCCCCATGAGAGGCCTAATTTGGATATTTGAAAAAAATTCTTCATGGAAAGACTTGTCAAGCATTGTAACGGGCTATCCAGGGCAGTGGTGGTATAATCATAGCCAGAGGGATCTAAAGGGAGGGATTGTAGATATGGCACTAAGGGATGTGGTTTTGTGGTGGACCTGGCAGCAGTAGGTAATTGGTTGAACTTGATCACCTTAGAGGTCTTTTCCAACCAAAATGATTCTATGATAAATGAGCCAGTAATTCAGTATGGGTCATCATCTCAGCACTTCAGCAATCTGTTGATTGCTGCTGTATCAAAACAAAACAGACGTTTAAGTGGGATTTTCTATTATGAGAGAGATTTCCAGTTATTTATAGGTGAATCCTTCAAAACATGAAGGACAGCAAAGGGAACCCCATAAATTTTGAAAATGTAACAGCTAAGTGACAAAGGATGGCATCAGAGGTAAAGCAGAAGGGAGATGAATATCTGAGAGTAAATCACAGAGCTTTGTATTTGAAGACAAGAGCTTGTATTTGTGACTGAGAATGAGGAATCAATGAAAAAACAGGGAAGGACATAAAATAGACATTAAAGGAGAATCTGTGTGTTGGAGGTTAAGATTTTTCCTTTTTTTTTTTCTTTCTCTCCGGGAATTTTGTCCCATTTGTTGCTAAGAGATAATAATGACTGCTACTTACTAGACAAAAGAAGTGGCCAAGGTGGGGGGAAGGGTGCAGCTGCACTCTGGTAGCTGAGGGGTTTTCTCTTGGAAGGGCAGAGTTACCACAAGATTTTGGCCAGGCGGTGAGGGGCTGGGCTTGGCTCCTCTCGCTCTCAGGATCGGAGGGAACGGTTAAGCTGCTGCTACCGTGGAACAATTTGCTGCCATCGCGGAGTCCAAACCATTACTATTTTCTCCTACTGTGAGTGAGGCTTTTGCTCGGAAGAGGAGCTGTTGAACTGGGCCCTTATTAACACCGGATCTGACTGGAAACGACCCTCACCATTGAAAGGAATAAGATGAATGTCTCGTTATAAACAGACCGTGCGAATCGGCTTGTAGATAGGGCTAGGAGCTTAGAGATAGGGATACAACACAGACTGTTGCTCAGCCAAGGCCATGTTACATTCCTGAACCTAGAGAAAAAGAACAAAGACTTAATTGAATTATGAATAGGTTTTTTTCTTTTATATAACAAAAAGGGGGGTGCATATTAGAGGAGGGCATAGAATAGGCGATTTGAGAAGTCTCTACCTTCTGAGTACCTCAGCCAATGTGGAAAGGAAGAGGGTGTTGCGGCCGGGAATTAGGATAAAAAGGGGGTTGCATCCCCCAACAATTCGAGAGACCCCATGGGAAATGCCCCTGGCCTCTCCCTTTATTCGAATAAAGTTACAGGACTCCTCTGTCTCCTTTTTGGACATAAACCTCTGGTGTTTGTGGATTAATTTTCCTGATGAAAGGAATGAGAGACTTGTCTTTACAAACAAGCTCTGGGCCTGCTGGTAGATGGAATTAGCACTGAGAGATAAAGGGAAACAATGGGAAGGATTCCACTGATTGATGAAGGGAAAGAGATTTGTCTCTACAAACAAACTGCAGGTCTGCTGATAAATGAAATTGGATATTGAGAGAGGAAAGAAACAAGGGGAAAACCATAAAATTCAATAGTAACTAAAAATAAAGGGGGGTTATACATTAGAAGGGAACCTTAGGTATTAGGCGTTCCGGGAAGTCTGTACCTCTTGAGTACCTCAGCCAATGGGGAAAGAGAGAGGGAAATGCGGCCGGGAAATTAGGATAAATAGGAGGCTGCGCCCTCCAAAAATTTGAGAGACCCCAGGGGAATGCCCCATGGGCCTCTCCCTTTATTCAAATAAAGTAACGGGACTCCTCTGTCTCCTTTTTGGACATAAACCTCTGGTGTTCGTGGATTAATTTTCCTGACACTGACAATTTGGGGGCTCTTGTCTGGGATGTTTCCACCATCTGAGGCCGGCGGGCAGCAAGCAGAGCTGAAGGCGCCTCACCCAGTTTCGGTGATCAGCTCCCTTCAGCCCTGGCTGGCGCTGGGTGATTGATTGGGTTCCCAAGACTGTCCAGGAGACAGACAAGTGGTGGACCGGGGGGTCCGTGAAGAGTCCACAGGGAAGGACCACTGCAAATCTCACCAGTGAGTACAGCGGGATCTCCGGGGAGTAAACCTGGGAGGGCATCCATGGAGGGTAGGACAGGTAAAGCCAAGAAAGGGCCTCAGCAAAAGGGATGATGATCCCGAAATACCCCCGGAGAGTCCCTTGGGGAGAATGCTGAGGTTTTGGGATAGTTTTTGCATTCCTCCGGAGGTAACTAAGGAGATAATGGTAAAATATTGTTATTTTGTGTGGCCAGAGTATGATTTGCCAAAGAGACTTAAATGGCCACCTTATGGAACGGATAGACCTCATTTGTGTCGGAGTATGTGGGTGCATTTAGAAGAGAATTGGAAAGGATTGATTGAAAAGGTATGTGGAAAAATATGGTTAAGGCAAGCAACAGGAAGAATCTATGTGGTAAGAAAGAAAATGGAAGATGAAAAAGGGGAGGAAGAAAAAAATAGTGAGGATTGGGATGTTTTCTAGCACCTTCCCCTGTCTTATCCTCCAATTCTGCCAGGTGATTCAGGGCCAACTAACACAGCTCCTGTGGCCCCCCTTGAGGATAGTGACAGCGAAGGGGAAGGAGGACAGGATATCATATCCCCGTCTAGGACTAGGAGGGGAATCCAGAATAAGACATTAGGAGCCTCTAAGACCCAAGAGATGGGAGTCTGCCAGATGCCCCTATGCCAGGTTCCCTTGGGGGGCCAGGGTGGGGGATTTCGGTTCGTAATTGTGCCACTTACTACTCAACATATAAGAGGCTTGAAAAAAGAATTACCCCCATATTTGGATGATCTCATAGAGGTGGGGGAAAAGATAGATGAATATTTGGGAAATGCAGATTATACATAGAAGGACTGGGATTTTCTTTTAGGGATTTTGTTTGGGTCATCGGAGAAGCAAATTGTTGTGCAGAAAGCTTGGCAGCTGTGGGAGGATGAGCACCCACAGGCAGCGGGGTGGGGCTGGACACAATGCACCTACTGTGGATGATGCAATTCCTCAGGTAGATCCTCAGTGGGACCCAAATAACCAGGCCAGTCTGTCTCGCCTCCAAGATTACTGTGCCTATTTAATTAGAGCAATCAAATTGGCAGTTCCCAGAACTAGCAATGTAGCTAAAGCCATGTCCTTAGAACAAGAAAAGAATGAAAGTCCCTCTCACTGGCCAGAGAGGATCAGAGATGCCTTGCACAACCAAGGAGGACTGGATCCTGAGGGACCAGCCTTTGGCACATCATTAAAAGTACAGTTTGTTCCTAAATCTTGGCCTGATATAAGGAAAAGAAGACAGACAGATGAAGAATGGCAGAATAAGCCCTTGGAGGAGTTGGTTAGAAAGGTACAGCAAGTGTATGTAAGAACGGATGAGGAAAAGGCAAAGGCAAAGGCAATGGCAGAGTTTTTACAGCCCCTGAGGGATAAATCCCAGGGTTCAAGGGGTTCCCCTGGACTGAGCGGCTGGGACTGATCACAAGGACATGGCAAAGATGTGCCCTCCTCAGCAGGGGAGAGCCGACCCAAACAGCAGTTAGGGAGGAATCTGTGCTATCTGCAAGGCAGAAGGACATTGGAAGTGAGAATGTCCACAAAAACAGGTGGACCCTCAGGAGGAGGAAGTCCAAAGGATAATGGAGATGGATTGCTAGGGGTGTCAGGCGCTCCTATTATACCAGGGACACACCACGCTGGAGCCCTTTATAACATTTAAGGTGGGTCCGGATCGAGAGGAGGTGTGTTTCCTAGTAGACACAGGAGCCTCTTGATCCACTTTAAATTTTATCCCTAAGGGGGCAAAATTAGCAAAGAGTTCTTTCATTATCCAGCGGGTAAGCGGCAAAAATGAGAGTGTGCGTTTCATTCAACCACAACTAGTAGATGTGGGGGATAAGCTCGAACTGCATGACGTACTGTTTGTTCCTAACTGTGGTTGTAATTTACTGGGAAGGGATTTGATGGCTAGAGTGGGAATGCAAATCAGTATTACAAAAGGTGATACAGAGGCTAACATGGTTGTAACCTTATGTAAAATGTCTGGGAAGGCTTATGCTGAGGTGAACCCAGAAGTCTGGGCAGCCCCAGAGAAATATGGAAAATCAGATATAGAGCATCTCCAAATTACTTTGAAGCAACCAGAACAAGTGGTGTCTAAAAGCAATACCCTATTTCAAGAGAGGGAAGGAAGGACTTAAAGCCTGTCATTGAGTCCCTGTTAAAGGCAGGGCTTTTGGAGCCATGGATGTCTCCTTACTCTTGTCCTGCTGGTTAAGAAACCAGATGGAACCTACAGAATGGTGCAGGATTTAAATATAATAAATGAAATCGTCAAACCAAGGTATCCCACAGTTCCAGATCCCTGTACCATCCTGAATCAGATCCCTCCTTCCCATCAGTATTATTCAGTGCTGGATTTGAAGGATGCTTTCTGGAGGTGTCTGATTACAGAGGACAGTAAACAGTATTTTCCCCTTGAGTGGGAACAGGAGGAAGGAGGGAAAATGGTAAAACAACAATTGACATGGACAGTCCTCCCTCAGGGATATACAGAGTCACCAGTTTTGTTTGGGCAAGCCTTGCAGTAAACATTGGGAGAGTTTATGCCACCCTCAGGAGTTAAATTGTTGCAGCATGTGGATGATTTGCTTTTATCAGGGGAACAGGAAGAGGTCGTTGAAGAGGCTACTGTGAAGCTGCTTAATTTTCTTGCTAAAAACGGGCTTAGAGTATCTGAAAAGAAAGCGCAGTTGGTAGAGAAAAAAGTTAAATATTTGGGACACATCTGCACTGGAGGCTCACAGTGTATCGGTCCAGAAAGGATACAATGAATTTTACAAGTACCATTACCCTAGATGAAAAAGGAGTTACGTCAGTTTTTAGGGTTGGTGGGGTACTGCAGAGCATGGATTGAGGATTTTTCTATTTTACCCAGACCACTGTATGGTTTTTTAACCCAAAACAGTCCTAATGTTGTGGTATGGACACCAGAGGGAGAGCAAAGTTTTAGAAAATTTAAAGACAAATTGATTAATGCCCCAGTCTTAGCTCTTCCAGACTCAGAAAAGGAATTTGAGCTATATGTGGATGTTAAACAGGGCCATGCTAAAGAAATTTTGATACAAGAGCATGGGGGAACACAGTGGCCTGTTGGTGATTTTTCTAAGCTCTTAGACCCGGTGGCCAGAGGCTGGCCCCATTGTCTGCAGAATTGTGTAGCCACATCTCTGGTGGTAACTGAGGCTCAAAAACTGACAAGTATCTGATTGTTAAAGTTTCAC
>VZTE01003410.1:1865688-1918969 GCA_013397775.1 Eulacestoma nigropectus | reverse complement strand
GGGGGGGAAACTGAGGCACGCACAGCCCCTGCCCAGCCTCATGGAAACACCCCCAGGGTTTTTTCGGGGTGTAAAAACTCCGCTTGGGGTGTCGTGGAGTCACAGGGATTCGTTTAAAAATGGGGTTTTTTTTGGAGCGTTCTCCCGCTGTTGGGAGGAAATGGGGATCCCCCACCTGGATGTGTTTAAGGCACGTTTGGAGCATTAATTGGGAGCACCCTCTGGATCCTGCTATGGCGGGGGAAACTGAGGCACACAACCCCTCACCCTCTCCCCAAACCCAGTAAAAAGACCCCAAGTTTTTTTTGGCCATAAAACTCAAGTTCAGGGCGTTGTGGAATAACGCTGATTTGTTTAAAAACGGGATTTTTGGAGCGTTCTCCTGCTGTTTGGGGGAAATGGGGATGCCCCACATGGATGTGTTTAAGGCACATTTGGTTATCGGGAGCATCCCCTGGATCCCCTTGGGGGAGGAAACTGAGGCACACACAGCCCTTTTCCCCCCCCAACCTAATAAAAAGGCTCCAAGGCTTTTGGGGTAATAAAACCCCAATTTGGGGTGTAATGGAATAAGGTTGGTTTATTCAAAAACGGGATTTTTTGGGTGTTCACCTGCTGTTGGGAGGAAATGGGGATCCCCCATTGGGATGTGTTTCTGGCAGATTTGGTTATTGGGAGCACCCTCTGGATCCTGCTGTGGAGGGGGAAACTGAGGCACACAACCCCCTCACACACACACACACACACACCCCCCTCCAAACCCAATAATCAGACCCCAAGGATTTTTGGGGCATAAAACCCCAATTTGAGGAGTCATGAGGTAACATCAATTATTTTAAAAGGGTATTTTTAGCACATTCTCCCACTGTTCAGAGGAAATGGGGATCCCCCACTGGGCTGGTGTTTAAGGAACGTTTCCTTACAGGAAAGGGATCCCCCAAACCCCCTTAGGGCCTGGGATGGGACCTGTGGGACACAGCCAGCCCTCAATACCCTCCGAAACAAGGTAAAACTTCATTATTCCACCTGCAGCTCTGCTTGGCTCTCCCTGATGGCGAGTGAGGGGTGGATTTTATCTTCCCAACACTCCCCAGCCTCAGCCAGGAGCTGGGTACCCCAAAATCCTCGTTCTGGGGACCGAGGGGACAAAGCTGGAGCAGCTCCAGGGTGTCGGGGGAGGCTCCCACACCTCCAGCACCGGGACAGGAGAAGCCCCAGGAGGTGCCCAGCCAAGGCTCATCAGGATGGTGACCACCCCCAAGCCCCATTCCTGCCCCCACCCTTCCGCAGACTCCACCCGAAGCGTCACGGGCACACGGATCCCCTTCCACCACCCTAAAAGCAGAGCAGCGCGATGGCTCTGAAGGGCACTGGGGGCATCCCCGGAAGCCCGGGGCTGCTCCATCTTCATCCCACCTTCCCGGCTCCTCCGCTTCCCCGAGCCGCTCCCTGCTGCAGACATCGATGTGGTAACGTCTTGCACTTGTTTAGACTCGGCCCCGGTTGCCGTGCGCAGTAAGTTCTTCCAGATGTGAGCAGCTCTTTGCATAACGTCCCCGTGGCCACGTCCTGCCCTGTGCTGGGTTCGTTTCAGAGCTTTCATTTATTTATTTTATTTTATTTTTTTTTTTTAAATGCCCTTTCTCGTTCTCAAGCCTGCTCTGCTCCACAGGAAAAAATTCCTGGCCAATGCCACCTGAACATCGTCCCTATCAGAAAGCTTTCTGTGAGATGAGTGTTTGGCCCGTCCGACATCTCTCCTACCCTGGAAACTTTTCCAAAAAGCTACATAAGCTCCTGGAAATGCAGCCAGCGCTGAGGGTGAGGGTGAGATGAGGCTGGAGGTGGGGGACAGGGATTTAAGCTCTGCTCCAGCGCCCAAATCCCTGTGGCCTTTTCATGGATGTGGCACAGGGGACCAGGAAGCTCCAGAGCTTGGAGTCCTCACAGCTCTGAAGTGTGAAGGTCTGCAGGGGTGGTCAAAGCCCTGATGCCCCTCTGGGGGGATCACCAAGAGGTTCTGGCTGTTTGGAAGAAGCTCTCACATGGAGATCTGGTCTTTGCCAGACACAGTTTTTCCTTCCTGATATGGGAGAAGCTGTTCCCACCAAGACAAGGGGAAAAGCCTTGGAAGGAGCACAACAAATGACACGCTTGGGTGAAACCCTTTATTTGACCACAGTGACCACAGCAATGTTCCTGAGAGACAAAACACAGGTGGTTTCGTGGCCACAACCACCCAGGGGCTACGTGGGGTTTGCTGAAACCACTTCCCGAAGCTCCCAGCAAATCCCACCCAACCCAGTGTGGTGAGAGCCCACCCAGCCTGGTTTGGGGGCTTTGTTGTGTTGGTTAATGGGGCACGTGAGCGACTGATCCCTCGCTAGAGCTTCTTCAGCTCCCGGGATTTCTGACTGAGGGTAACTCCAAGCTCTTTGTGCCTTCATACGATGTTCTGGAAGTTCTGGAGTCTGCCTTGGAGGCTGTGGGCTGGGAAATGGCTCTGGCACACCTTGCACAGCGTCACTGACTGTGGAAAATGACCAAGGAAAAGGTCCACTGAGGGATCTGAAGGGCCAGAGTTCAGTTCAGTTGCTGTTAGGGAACAGGTTCTCCAGGAAGACAAATTTCTGGAGAAACTGGTAACAAGGAGCACAGGGAACAAGGCTTGTTGACATAGGAGAAGTGTTGGGTCACCTTCCTGGGACTTCCCAGCAGTGTGGTGGCCACAAAAGGGACATCTCCTGTAGTTTCATCTCTTCCTTTCTCTCCCCAGGCCATGAGATGGCAACCACAAGGTCACAGACGGTCTTAAATGAAAGATCAGCCACAACAATACAGAGGAAAATGTTTAGGGAAAGCAGGAGAGCTTCCTATTTCCTTGGTTTAACTGATCCCTGCTATTTCCATTTGCATTTCCATAGTTCTGGACTTCTCCAAAGGAAGTGTTGTCAAGGACAAGGGACAAGAAGAAAACTGAGACCTTCTAACAGCTCAGAGAGCTCTGGGTTTGTGAGGAACCAGGGAAGAACCTGGAGGTGTTTAAGATGTGTAGATGGGGCACTTGGGGCCACGATTCAGTGGTGCATGCGGCAGTGCTTGGCAGGAAATGGTTGGACTTGATGATCTTGAGTGTCTTTTCCAACCTAAATGGTTCTGTGAAGAGCCAAGTGGACCTGGAACGATGAATTCCAAGGTGGAACCACGTCCTCTTGCTGGCGCTGCCTGCCTGGGATTCCCTGCTTTAGCAGCTGTGCTCTGCTGAGCATCTCCTGTGGGCTGGAATTCCCATGGAGAGGTGCTCCAGGAGCTGGTCAGAGGAGGTTCCGTGGTGTCCACCCTTCCTGAGCGGGCCAGGGCATCCACAGGCTTGGGCAGAGCAGGAGGGAAGAGCCCTGCAGATTCCCATGGGACACAGGATGGGGGCTGGGGACATGGTCAGACCTTTAGGGACGTATCCTGGGCTTGGCCAGTGGTTTTCACTCAGCAGCTGGTTTTCTGAGCAGGATCATGGAAAAGAAGGGATCAAATCAGGCCAAGGGAGGGAGAGAGAAAGAATAAAAAACAGGGGAAGCAAGAACATTCCTGGAGGCTCTCTGGCCTCTCTCCCTCCAGCCTCCTGAGAGGAGCAGGAGGAGGAGAGAGACAAAACAAAAGGCACGACAAAAGAACAAGCCAAAGCAACACTAACACGAGGGTTGTGAGGTCCAAAGCAAGCAGTGCCGGGGCAGGCCCCTTCCCAAAAACCCGCCAGCTTTCCGAGGATCCGGGGGTCCTGCAGAAAACGCTGCCCTTTTATGGCCAGGCGAGGAGGGCTGAGCACGGGATCCTGCCCTACTAAGGGAAAACATCTCCCGCTCAGTGTTTGCAAGGAGAACACCCACAGTGAGTATAGACAGGCTCTCAAAGGACAACTGAAATACTGCTGCTTGTGTTGACCCCGATTCTTCTCTTCTTTTTTCCTTTTTTTTTTTTTTTTTCCCCTCTTTGAGTTCTCACTTCTGCCTCCAAACCGGGCGGGGGACGGAAAAAAAAATAAGGCATCTAAAAAAAAAAGGCGATGATCCAGCAGGACTGGCTGGTTCCAGGTGACACCCTCCCATCACGGGGTGGGGAGCAGGTTCAGGAGGCTTGGCTGGGGAGGTGGGTGAAGCCCCCCGAGCTGTTCCCCTTCCTGCAGGCAGCAGAGCAGCGGCTGTGCCGGTGTTTATCCTGCCCTGGGCTGGTGTTTATCCTGCCCTGGGCCGTGGAGGGGCTGTGATCCAAGCAGGGAAGACGTTGTTACTCCACTCTCAAGCACGATGTCGTGTGCCAAGGCCATCCATCCAGCGCTGTGAATCCCGGCCCCGGCTGACCCGGAATCTCTCTGCTTGAGAGGGAACCACCACCTCCCAAAGCTGCAAAAGTCACTCTATCCCGTGGCAGGTGGTATTTTCACCAGGACTGACATTTCCCTCTGCTTGGCTGAAGCAGGGAGGGGAATCCACACTGCAAGTAAGACCCTGATCCACAGAAACCCCACTGAATTTGTATTTTCTGTATTTTTTATGCATCCAACAATTTGTCCACCCACAGGTATCTTCTGGATCCGGCTGCAGCCAGGTTTTAATTCCCAGAGGAGCTCATATTGGATTCCAGGCCTTTTTTTCTACCAATTTTGTAATCATCAGGTTTAATTTTATATTTGGTAACACCAATATGAGGAAGTTTTAACCTCTGAGTTACAGCACAGCCATGAGAAGATCCAAGAATTAATGCAAATGTGCTTGGAGGAGTGAATTTGGTTTGGTGGCCGGGTTTTGGTAGTGGGAGGCTCCAGGGGTGGCTTCTGTGAGAAGCTGCTGGAAGCCTCCCCCGTGTCCAGCAGAGCCAATTCCAGCCGGCTCCAGGATGGACCCACCGCTGGCCAAGGCTGAGCCCATCAGAGATGGTGGCAGCACCTCTGGGGAAAGCAGATTTAGGAAGTGGGAAAAAAGCCCCGTGCAGCTGCAGACAGAGAGAGGAGTGAGGGTATGAGAGAGGAACAGCCCTGCAGACCCCAGGTCAGTGCAGGAGGAGGCGCAGGAGCTGCTCCGGGCGCCAGAGCTGCGATTCCCCTGAGGTTCCGTGGTGCAGCCCACGGAGGGGCAGCTGAGCCCCTGCAGCCCGTGGATCCACCTGCAGCACGTGGAGCAGCCCACGCTGGAGCTGGGGGATGCTCAGAGCAGGTTGTGACCCCGTGGAAAGGATGTCCACGCTGGAGCAGGGTCCTGGCAGAACCTGTGGAGCTGTGGGGGAACGAGCCCACACTGGAGGAGGTTCCTGGCCCACACTGGAGCTGCATCCATCATAGGCCAAACATCTGCCCAGCTGTTGGACTTCAAGAAGCACTTCTTGGGTACCAGAACTGGAGCCAGGTGAGGCTGTGCTGTGGCTCTTCACGCTGCCTGACTCAGCGTGGCTTCAGTGTCTGCGCACCCCTGGCTGTGGTGATGTTGGCAGACACCGACTCGTTAGCAGAGAGACTCGTTAGAACTGGGGCCTTGGGGGATGTTTTCATGGAATCCTAGAAGGGTTTGGGTTGGAAGGAACCTTAAAGATCATTCATTTCCAACCCCCTGCCGTGGGCAGGGACACCTTCCACTATCCCAGGTTGCTCCAAGCCCTGTCCAACCTGGCCTTGGACACTGCCAGGGATGGGGCAGGTGGGTCACCTAAATGTGGTATAAGGGAGGAGATCATGGAGCAGCTGCCGTGACCCTGCTTTTGGAGCTGGCCCTGCTCATCCCTTTGGATGAGTTACAGCAGAGCATTGCCAGGTCTTCGTTTTGGGTGGAAAAGGGCTTATTTTGAGCGTTATTTAAGAGCAGGTTTTACGACCAAGGTCTGTGCTCTGCAAGCACCGAGCGAGCCAAGCCAAGACAAGCAACCCAAGCCAAGTTGTCCTCACTGCTGTTGTGTTGGAGAAACAACCTCTATTAACAACTTGATTTGGCAGTTTCAACGTTTTGGGGAAAGAAATATTTTTATTCTCCCACCAGGCCTTGCTCCAGCCATTATTGGCTACTGCTTTCCTGCACGAACAATTTAACCCCTGTGATGTTCAGGGCACTGGACAAAAGTAAATTTAGTAATATTTAACCTTTTCCTGATAAAGCACATGGATTCTATGATCTAGGTGGGAAAACCACAGGATATTACATATTTCTTTTTTTTTTTTTTAAAAGCCCGTCACAGTACAATTAAAGAAACCATGTTGCCACGTGCCTGGAGAAAAAGTCCTTTTGTTGCTTGAAAACTGGTGAAAAAGACTGAAAGTGAGAGTTTTCAGTGGTCATTACTCAGGATGGAAATGAGTCCATGGTGTGGTACAGCAGAGATCGAGTCCAGGGTTTCTCAACGTCCTTGTCCACAACCCGGAGGAGCAAGAGCAGCCCCACATCTCCATTTCTGCAGGACAGATCTTCCGAGGGCAGCAAGTGCCACACTGATGGCAAGAAACTCCAAAAGGCTCTTAAAAAATGTAAAAGCTGAGAAGAAATTTCAAATGAGCTGTGGTACAGGAAGAGATAAAGTAAAGCATCTGGAGGAAAAGGATTTGAACAATTCTCGTGCTATGCCAAGGCTGGGTCTGGCGCCACGAGCTGAGATCTTGGATTGCCCCCAGAAATCACTGGCTCAGCGTGTGGCCAAGGTGTGTTCAAGGT
This sequence comes from Eulacestoma nigropectus, assembly GCA_013397775.1. Lineage (NCBI taxonomy): Eukaryota > Metazoa > Chordata > Aves > Passeriformes > Eulacestoma > Eulacestoma nigropectus. The sequence continues at coordinate 1,912,283 of VZTE01003410.1, read as the reverse complement.
GGCAGCTAAAAAGAGACAAGAAATTGTTATTTCTCAGCCCTCCCTGAGCACATCCGAAGCTCAAGGCATCACCTCGCTGCTGCAGGAAACCCTGACGCATCCTTGTTTTGATAACTCTGTAGTCCTGATCTCCAAGGGGAGTGTGGTGGTGTTGGAGAAGAGAAAGAACAATTCAGTGGCCACTGGGATGGGGCAGCTGCCTTAGAAGGTGAGATGGCAGCTCAGGATTGTTCAGCCTGGAGAAGGGAAGGCTCCTGGGAGCTTGCGAACCAAGGGCAGCAAATCCTGAAGGTGAGGAGGTCAGTGAATGTAAGATTATTGATCAAATGATAGCAGATCACAGAATCCTAGAACAGTTTGGGATGGAAGGGACCTTAAAGCTCATCCCATTCCACCCTGCTGTGGGCAGGGACACCTCCCACTAGACCAGGTTGCTCCAAACCTGGTCTTGGAGTGTTACCTCCTTCTGGTGCTGGAAAAGACCAATAGGTTTGATAAACTCCCAGAAAATTGGGGCAGTTACTGACCCAGACTCTCCCAAATGCAGCGAGATGCACTTGGATCACTGCTCATCACCTCCAGACTTCATCAGTTAGGAGCAATAAACTTCATCCCTCATCCAAAGCACAGCCCAAACGTGCATGAAATGATTCCTGTGTTATCTTGTGCAAAGTTAAGGATGGAATTCCTGTGACAGCTCCGAAGGGCGTTGGTGTCACCCCCGGGTTTGCCAGGTGTGGATCTGCACGGTCTGCCCAGCACGGGGCTGGCAGCTCAAAGGCAGCTTTGCATATCAAAGGAGAATGCGGTGAGAAGCAGCTTTTCATTAGTCAGGAAGTTATAAATTGATACCTTGATTGAAATAATTATCAGGAATTACAGGAAATACCCGGAGATGCATTTATATTCAAGAAAGTCTCCAGGGAGCTGGGGAAACTTTGCCCCAAATAGGAGTTTCTGTTTGGGGATGCAGCACTGAAAAATGAAGCCCCACCTTTCAAACCCCTCATTATCAGTCCTGCCTTTTACCTGTTTTCTTAGAACAGATTCTTACTTTTTTTCCTTCAGATAATCCTGATTTTTCAGGCTGCTGAGGAAATGCTGGAGTTGCAAAGCAGATACATATGAACAACAATAATTTCACAGCCCCTTTGCTCCCCTCTGGCTTTTAGGTCCCTGGAATCCACAGGGAACTTTCCATCCTAACAGGAGTATCCAGAGAAGCTGTGGCTGCCCCTGGATCCCTGGAAGTGTCCAAGGCCAGGTTGGATGAGGCTTGGAGCAACCTGGGATAGTGGAAGGTGTCCTGCCCATGGCAGGAGGTGGGATGGGATGGTTTTTAAGGTTCCTTCCAACCCAAACCACTCTGGGATTCTATGAAATTGTTAACATGAAAGACAAGAAACCATCTTACTCCGTAAATATTCATATATAGCAAACATCCAGTGAATTTCCCTCCCCTGCCTAAGCTGTGTTAAATAATGTCCCTCCCAAAAAAACCAAACCAAACCAAAAAAAAACCCCAAAAATCAAACCAAGAAAAAAACCCAGGATGAAGATTGCACAGAATTAGTCTGATTTATATTAGTAGCAAAAAAACCCCAAAAAATCAAACCAAGAAAAAAACCCAGGATGAAGATCGCACAGAATTAGTCTGATTTATATTAGTGCCAAAAAACCCCCATTAACTTGCTGGTATTTGTGCTGAAATATTCAGCAGAGAAAGTTCCCTGCCCACGGCACGGGGGTTGGAGTAGATGACCTTTAAGGGTGCTTTCCAACCCAAGGTTTTCCATGATTCTATGATCCTAAGGACACAGGGGTGAAGTGAGGCCCTCAAAGAGGTGTCTCAGGGCGGAAAGCTCAGGTTTTCAAGGACAAATTTACAGGGGGCGTTTAGAAACACGGGCTCCAAGGGTGGATACGGAAAACAAGCCATGGGCACCTTCAGCCACGGTTTTTTAAAGCCCCAAATCCAGAAGCTCCAGTCAGACAAGCTGAAGTTCAAATTAAATTAAGACGCCAGCCAGCCCTTGCTCACATCCCTGCAGCTCCAGCACAGCTGGAAGAGGGAAGATGGCAGGGACAGATGACACGAAGCCGAGGGAAAGCAGTGCTGGAAGGAGGGAACATTGCTCGGAGGAGTTATTTATGATCCGCCGGGAAAGCGAGGAAATACACAGCCTGGGACTCCCTGGGGATCTGTCCCAGGCCTGGTGCTGCTCAAAATATTTTTTTAATAATTACTTGCATGAATAGAAAATTTGCTTCTTACAGCTGCAAATGATACCAAGCCGGGAGGGACTCGGAGCGCTCTGGAGGATGGGCTGGGACTTCAAAACAATCTTGACACAGTAGAGAATTAGCCTGAAAAAAAAAGTAGTCTGCAGTTTAGGAGAAACAAAGGGAAAATGCTGCTTGTGTAAGAGGAGCTGGGCTGCAGAGCACGGCCTGGGAAGGGAATGGGGGAGCAAGGATGCGGTGGAGGCATCACATCCCTGCCCGGGATGAGCAGCCCTCCTTATCCTGAGGGAAAAGCAGCAAACCACAGGCAAGGGCAGGTGAATGTTGCCTGCAGGAGACGTGGAGTGGTGGTTCAGATCCGTGTGGCTCCGTGGATCCTCAGCAGGAGTGTGTTGTCTGCATGGATATGGGGATCTGGGGAGGTTGTGGGCTGGTGGTGGAGTCCAGGGGTTGGTCGACCACAGAAGCCAGAAAAAGAAATCTAAACTAACTCACCCAAACTCCAAAACCCCCTCAAGCTCCCTCAAAATAATCAAAAGACTTGGAATTACTTAGCGCAGAGAAGACCAGGTTTGGGTAAGAGCTACCTCAGACCTCTTACAAATATTTAAAGTGGTCTTTTCCCTTCTATTTAAATATTTACAGGGGCCTGGAGTGACAGGACAAAGGGGAATGGATTCACACTGCCAGAGGGCAGGATTAAATGAGATATTGGGAAGAAATTCTTCCCTGTGAGGGTGCTGGGGGGTTGGAATAGAATTCTCAGAGAAGCTGGGGCTGACCCTGGATCCCTGGAAGTGTCCAAGGCTGGGTTGGTTGGGGCTTGGAGCAACCTGGGACAACCTGGGATAGTGGAAGGTGTCCCTGCCTGTGGCAGGGAGTGGAATGAGATGATCTTTGAGGTCCCTTCCCACCCAAACCATTCTGATATTCTAGGATTTTATTAGAAGGAAACAGGTCATTCTCTTCCTCTCTGTGGCCAGCAGTGATGGGCTTATGCAACAGAAAAGGAGATTTAATTTAGACAACAAAAAAAATGTGGGGGGGTTTTGTCTTGGTTTGGTTTTTCTTTTTTTTTTTTCTTTTTTTTTTCAGAGTGCATAGTTCAGGCAGTTTTGGTTTTGGCAATTCAACTGCTCAGTATCAGCCCTGAACATTTTTTGTAGATCGGTTGGATAAGAACTGCTGGGATTTATACAGCTGGAGATGATCCTGACTTTGCACAGGAGGAAACTGTGCCGAGCTGAAAAGGTCCCTTTTTGCCATGTTCTCTGGCACAAACTCCTTGTGAAAGGTGTCAGTTCAGAGCTATTCGTGGAAATGAAAGATGAGCATGGAATCTATGCAGCTGCCTGCAGAAAGGCAGAAGGAAATCCACTGCTAAAGCTGGATTTCTCCATCAATATGTGGGTTTTGTTACAGAGAGAGGTTTTGATAAAACAGGGTTTTTTTTGTTTTGGTTTGGTTTTTTGTGTTTTTGTTTTGGTTTGGTTTGGTTTGGTTTTTTTTTTTGCTTTGTTTTCTCTCCTGGTTTAATGGAAAGGAGAGAGGTGCATCGCTACACTCATGAAATCAAAAATCACACCAGAGGCACAGCGAGGCAGCCTGAGTTTGAGGTGATGTGAGCTCGTATTCCCAGATTCCCTGCTGTTGACCAGACTTTCCTCAGACAGCTCTCACTTCTGTCATAACCATTCCCGCCAAGCCCAGAAGGGAATCACATCTTCACAGCAACTCGTGAGCTCTCAGGAGCAGAGAATTGTCCCAGATGATGTTCGGTGGCTTTGGTGGCACAGAGAAACCAACATCCACCTCGAAATCTCTGGAAGGGCTCCCACTCACCAGCCCTGCTTCCCACAGATGAGAACATCGAATCCTTGATATCCTCCCTCTCTCCTGGGTTTTTTTACTGCTTAAAATGAACAAGTGTTTGTCGCAAGGGAAAGATCTGATCTCTGAAGAAGGGAGAGGTAAGGCCCAAAGTGAAGAGCCCATGGGCTGAGGGTGATTCCTATTTAGCCAGAGGTGAAGAACCTGTAGGTCCGTGTGGAATATGAGATTTCTAACACGTTCCCTAAAATCACCACAGAATCACAGAATGGTTTGGGTTAGAAGAGACCTTAAAGATCATCTTGTTCCACCCTGTGCCATGGGCAGGGACACCTTCCACTATCCCAGGCTGCTCCAAGCCCCGTCCAACCTGGCCTTGGACACTTCCAGGGATCCAGGGGCAGTCACAGCTTCTCTGGGAAATTGTTCCACTGCCTCGCCATCCTCACAGCCAAGACTTCATTCCTAATATCCCACCTAACCCTTCCCTCTGCCAGTTTGAGGCCACTCTTCCTTGCCCTGTCACTCCAGGCCCTTGAAAAGTCTCTCTCCATCTTTCCTGGAGCTCCTCCGGGCACTGGGAGGCCACAGTGAGCTCACCCTGGAGCTTCTCTCCTCCAGGCTGAACAATCCCAGTCCTTGCAGCCTTTCCTCAGTGCCAAACAGCGATGCCACTTGCGGAGCAGCAGCTGCTCTGTGCCAGTGACGCCGGGTGACACCAGCGGCTCACGGGGACGCCCCTGGGCAGCCCCGATCATGGGACACCACAGGGACTGATCCCCCTTCAGGGGAGACACTGGGAATAAGGGAGGTGAAGTGACAGTGGGTATAAATACAGGAAATTGACATTGCTACACAGACTTTTTTTTTTTTTTAAAAAACCCCTCTTTATGCCGAACGTGCATCCCTCTCAATGGAATGGGTTTGTTCGTTCATTCTTTCTCAAACATCCTGCTTCTGAAAGCCCACGAGGCTCTGCTGATTGATTCATCTCACATTCCCAAGAGCCTGGTGTTTCTCCTGGAATTACAGCAACCCCTGCCCTCTCCCCTTCACGAGGACCTTCCCAAAACTCCTCATGCTTTTTGCCAAAATTCATTGGGGTAAAGTTCCTCGGGATGCTGCCCGAGTGGGTGGCCAAGGCACCAAGGAGAGGGGGAGGATCGTCCTCATCCTCCCTCACAGGGTGCACCATGAGCTGGAAGAAAAAGAAACCCCAAGAGGGAGGGCAGCCCCTTCCTGTCTGAGTGAAGGAATTAATGAAGGAATTTTGCAGCCTGAGGCCAGGACTGGGACATAATGGCAGGGTGGGAGCTACACGTGTTCACAAGCTGCGCTGAGCTCAGAACTCTCCGTGTCAGAATCACAGAATCCTTAAGGTTGGAAAAGAGCTCCGAGATCGAGTCAAATCATTACCCCAACACTGCTGTGTTCACCACAAACCCTGTCCCCAAGTGCCCCATCCACACATTTTTTGAGTGTTTCCAGGGATGGTGATTCCACCACTGCCCTGGGCAGCCCCTTCCAATGCCTGACCACCCTTTCCATGAAGAAATTTTCCCTGATCTCAAATCCAAACCTCCCGTGATACAACTTGAGGCTGTTTTGTCTCATCCTGTCCTTGTTCCCTGGTGGCAGAGCCTGACCTGGCTGCCCCCTCCTGTCAGGGAGTTGTGCAGAGCCACAAGGTCCCCCCTGAGCCTCCTTTTCTCCAGGCTGAGCCCCTTTCCCAGCTCCCTCAGCCGCTCCTGGTGCTCCAGTCCCTTCCCCAGCTCCTTCTCTGGACACACTCCAGCCTCTCCATGTTTCTTGTAGTGAGGGGCCCAACAATGCACACAAAATTCCAGGTGCAAAGTCAGAGAATCTCTGGGATAAGGACGTCACTTTCCGTGGGCTGCACCCCATTCTTGCAAGGACAGATACACAGCAGAAACATCAATGAACCCCAAATTAATGCCAATCCTTTCTTCGTGCATCCACCATGCACAAATTTATTACCTTCATTAAAAAACCTCCCCAAACCTGCCACAGGCCCTCTGATTTCACACGTGCAACCCCATCACTTCACAGGGATTACATGGATATGATAAAATTCAGGCCTGGGTGCCTTTAATTGTTCAGATGATTTGTAAGCACTTTTAATGTACCAGGTGGAAAATCATTCCCGTTTCACCACCACCTAAAAAAGAATTATTTACATGGATGTGCAGCAGGGGTGGGGCATGCAGAGCCTGATCTCCTCCTGATTTAAATCCCAGGCAGCGTTCAGTTTGGGAATGACACCAGATGGGATTCCAGGGTGCAGCTCAAGGTCATCCAAACACCGTGCTCTGAACTGTGAGTGGGATCATCAGGAACCACACAAAGCCAGAACAGAAATTTAATCCACTGCCACAGACCCAGGGATCCTCGGGAAGAGCACTGGGAATGCTCCTTCCCCTCGAGTTCAAGGACACAAATAGCCCTTGTTTAGAAGTGACAGGGAGGGAAGGAAATCTCTTGGCACAGAGATACAGTAGGGAAAGTGTGTTTATGCTGTGGCTTTGTAAATCTGTGATTTATAAGCAGTTGTTGGAGAGGCAGATGGTTCATTTAATATTGTCTTATTTGAGACGGGGCACTCACCTGCAACTGGAGACAGAGCCACTCCACAATATCCTGTGGATAACCTATTCCCAAAACAGCCCTGGGACCTGCACACCAAACCTCACTTAGAACTTTTTTTTTTTTTTTGGATGAAATCACTCCTAATTGAGCACTAATTTCACTTCATTGCAGGATTTCAGACCTGTTTTAATCACATGCAGCCCATACCGGGGTGTCACCACTCTATTTTTACCAGGCACTGCTCCAGCCCTGCTGCCGGCGCCGGCTCAAGGTGACAGCGTGACCTCCAGGGCAGCAGCACCTGAGAGCAGCCCTGGGACCCCCAGGATTGACTCCTGCAGGGAACAGGCTCTGGAAGCATTAAAAACATCGTATTCTTAAAAGAAAGGTTGGTGACTACCCTTAAGACCCTGTCAGGAAGGGGATTCTGCCCCTTCGCCCCACCCTGCAGTGCTGTGTCCAGCGCTGGGGTCACCGGCACAGGAGGGACCTGGAGCTGCAGGAGCTGGGCCAGAGGAGGCCACGGGGATGTTCCAGGGGCTGGAGCCAGGCTGGGAGAGCTGGGAATGTTCACCTGGACAAGAGAAGGCTCCAGGGAGAGCTCAGAGCCCCTTCCAGGGCCTAAAGGGGCTCCAGGAAAGCTGGAGAGGGACTGGGGACAAGGGATAGAGGGACAGGACACAGGGAATGGCTTCCCACTGAAAGAGGACTGGGTTAGAGGAGACAATTTTCTCTGCACTGGCACAAAATTCCCAGAGAAGCTGTGGCTGCCCCTGGATCCCTGGCAGTGTCCAAGGCCAGGCTGGACAGGGCTTGGAGCAGCCTGGGATAGTGGAAGGTGTCCCTGCCCATGGCAGGGGGTGGCACTGGATGGACTTTAAGGTCCCTTTTAAGGTCACTCCATGGAAAGCAGCTGGTTTGTGCTGCCCTGTACACAGGAGCTTGTCCGACACTCACTATTTTATCTGATCTCTGTGGGGGTGCCACTCCCCCTCCAAGGTCAGGAAGTGCCAGGTTATCCAGACCACACTGAAGACCTCACCAAACATCAAGGAACCACCTCCCCTCATCCTTTTTACCTCCTCAGACCAAGGCAGTTCATCTTTCCCTCATGCCAAAGCCAGTATTTCCACTGAAATCCAGTGTCTGTGGAACAGAAGGTCTGAAAGACTAATGGATCAGTCTGCAAGCCACTACATCTGCTGCCATGGACGAACACCACATTTCCAACACGCTAAGGAAATGATGTGGGAATGTGCATTTGGGAAAGAAGATTTAGCAGAGTGGATAAGCTCAGCCCATTCCCAGATTTCTGTGGAGAGCTGTTAAATGTTTCTCTTCACCAAGGAGAGGAACCTTTTCTAGATCTCGAGGAAATGGTGAGACCTCAAATCACTTGGAAATTTCAAAATATTTGTTCCTCCAATGACTGTTATGTAAACCCAGAGTCTTGCTGAGGAATCATTCCCCTATGTAGGTCAGGAAAAGGAAAAGCAACTTTGTGTCTGAGCCTTGCAAGGGACAAAAGCGGATACTGAAAGTGTATTTTTAATTTTCCTGCCTGTTTCCTTCAAGCAGCACCACGGATTTTTCCAGATGTAGAGAAAACAGCATTTGCAGATATGTACAAAAGTTTATTTTACAAACAGCAACTACTTTGGAATAACAAAATTGCAAAAATGTAGAGCAGCGTTAGAAAACCAGCTCAGGGGGACATTTTCTATCTGAAGCACAATTTAACAGACTTCACTAAGTAAAAATACCCCCAAACCCTTCCCTCAACCCCTCCCCAACCATTCTCTACCTGACAGAATTTCTTTATAAACCTCTGACTAAAGATATGAAAGACTTTAGTGACAGTGCAGTAATTTTTGATAACGACAGTTAATTGTTTGACCATATTTCTATTACCTTTTCCTGGCCTTAAAGAGTCAAATCACATCTGAAATACGATAAAAATCTGATTCTGGAAGAATATTTTCACTAACAGGTATTGAATATAATGGTTGTATTTGTAGATTTTGTTACACCATGAACCCCCCTAGTTCTATTTCCTTAGTAAGGGAAAAACAAGTTACAATTGTACTGAAAATGATGAAATTACAACCAATATCACTGAAAGATTTGTTCAGGACTCTGAGATGGCTGCTGCTGTTAGAAATGTGTCTGTAAATGAATCCTGACTTGGGTATTAAATGTATTTAATGCTAAAAAGTGTAAGAAGTTTACAAAAGGTGGGAAGGCTGCGTGCACACGCTGTGTCACTAAACTCTAAGTGTAGGAAAGGGGTAAGAGCAGAGTTTTGGGTACTTCTAGAAAAGTGAAAAACCTCCACAGCCAATTAAGTTTCAGGAACGTGCTGTGGGTGGACAGAAATGGAGGGCATCTTCACCCTCTCCCTTTGAACTCGCTTTTCATGTTTCACAAGTGTACCAAAAAATCATCTAATTTGGGAGAGCTTAATTCAATCGAAGAGAGAACGAACTGATGCCTAAGTGAGAAATTACCACTTTTAATTTTCAAAGCTACCGGGTCCTGATGAGATTAAGAAAAATCATTTCCAATATTTGAAAATGAGAAAATGAAAGCATCTCCAGATATTACAGAACATCAGTAATGGAAACTGTTATGGTACAACAGAGCTCGTTAGCTCTAATCAAACCATGTTTGTTTTGTCTCTACAGACCTCAGTTTTCAGGTTACATTATGCCATTAAAAATTCTGGTTCTCAGTACCCAACTTTCTAAAGCCCCCCCCCCCAAAAAAAACTTTACAAATTATTTTAAATCAACTCAATCAGAATATTGCAAGAATTACTCAATGGTCTTCAGCTTGAATCTATTTATTTTTTTTTTGCAAACCATTTACCTGTAACATAAGAGTCATTTTTGGTATTAAACTTTACTTTGAAAGTGTTGTCCATGCTTTTTAGGAGGCATCCCAGGGTTTTTGTAGTCCTACTTTAACAAGATATGGTTCAATATCTGCAATATCAGTATCTGGTATTCCCTATGGTCAATGGGATACAGCTACAGAGGTTTTATAAAGGAACCTTTCTGGGTGGTTTTCTCAAAAAATTACCATCATGTCAGCTTTTTAAAGAGTGCTTTGGACAAACTCCTGATACACTCATAGTTTACAACGTTCCAAATGTGTTGGAGGATGCCAAGCACTGTGATAGGAACTGAAATCAAAGTCAGGAAGTGTTTAGAAACACTTTTTCAGTCTCTGAAGGACATTGCTGTTTATGACAAAATTCATCTTTTAAACATAAAAAGTTTAGACAAGTTGGATATTAAGCTCCAAACTCATTCATCACACTTTTGCTTGTCAGTTTGACAATTCCCACTGTGCATCATCTCACCTTTTCCAGCAGAATTCTGGAACACCACAGTTCAGGAGGGATTAAGACAGAGTGGCAGGTTTTGTTTTCCTTGCCTATATCCTGTATAGAATGCAATAATCAACAATCAAGACAGCATGGAAACAGCTTCCAGCAATAAAAAAGCATTTTCATCAACTAGAAATGGCAGCCTTTATAAGAAATTGACTTCACAGTTTAATAGTTGCTAACATATCTTTCCTAAGGTGTTTATAAACAGACTTGAAGACAGTCCTGACTGCTGCACCCAAAAAGTGGTGGCAGCAATTCACCTAAGTGTCATTCATGGCTTGGAAAAGCTGATTCAAGGAAATCAAACTGGTTTTTTTAATTATTATTCTGTAAAAGTTGCATTTGACATAAAAAAAATAAAAAAACAATATCAGCTGTCGAGCTCAGTCAGTCCTTCTCTCTGTAAGCAGAGAGTTGAGTTCACTGTTAAACGAGAAAGTTTCAGCTAATTCAGCAAACAACCTTCACTTGTGACACTGTCAGAACAGTTTTTTTGAATGTAACACTGAAAAAATTCTGGAATTCAGTTTCCATCCTCAAAGGAACGTTCTCAGCTGTATCTGCTGCTCTCACTGGGGCTCCTGTTGTTGGAGTAGCTGCGATCGCTGTCACTGTCGGAGCCGTAGGACCTGCGAGGAAGAAAGATTTAAATGCTTCAAAGCTGCAGTTTGAGCTTCAAATTTAAAATTGCATCATGTAAAAAAACTGGCAAGACAGACAGGGAAAAGAAAACATATAGGGTCGTATTTCTTATAACTGATGTAGCTATTAAAGGATATTCAAAATTGAAATAATCATCAACTTCACATGATGAAAACTCTGCATAACTCAAGTCCAACTGTTGGTAACTTCTTGCTTTCTCTGTTACAGCTAAAAACCATCCAGAATTAATGTTTTTATAAATGCTAACTGAGCTGAGTGAGAAATGTATTCTAACAAGTGTAATTTTATACTGCAAGCATTTCTCAACTAAGATAATTTCACAAATCCTCGAGTTATGTATTTTATTTTCTTGTTTGAAGGAGGGTCTTAAAAATTAGGCCCCATAACCACAACAGAGGTGTGTTTGTGTGTCTGCAGTGTGGAAATTGTATTTAAAATGTTTTGGCTCCTCCAGACGAATTCCAAGCTCAGCACCTGGCCAAATGTCAACACAGAGCCCAGATGGTTTTAGACAAGCCACAGGACACGTTCAAATTACACAGAATAAGCTTTCAGAGATTTTCCAGCCTCCTGCCTGTAAGGGAAGCTTTCTAAGTGAAAGGTGAGCATTTCCTAATCCCACACTGTTTCTCTGAAGCTTCTCAACATAATAAAGCAATGTTTTTTTCAGTTTATTTCCACATTCTTCATTAAATCTCATTAATTTTCCTTCAAACACAAGATCAAAGTTGTCTTGTGCAAATGGGTGAGAGCAAAGTCCATTAAGAGTTGGTACAAAGCTGTGAAAAAATTCCTATGAGGAGAGGATGAAAATGTACAGTAGTTTTAGAGACCTGTGTGATGTATGACTAATAGGGGGCATATTAAAAGGTATAAAACAAATCATCAGTAATATTAAATGTATCTCCAACTCTCCACATCTCTGATCTCTGCGACATGTACTCACTTACACTTATATAAATCCCCTGGACTGAGGAGAATAAAATTTATTTTAAACTCATCAGATTTGCAGGTAAAAATATTCTTTTAAAATACATTCTAGGAAGTCAAAAATTAAATCTAGGTTGCAGCAAAACTTTTAATTTCCCTTCCAGATTGTTTTAAATCCACTTCTGCAGCACAACCAAAAAGAATTTACTGTCCAGTGGAATTCTCTGCATACCAGGCAGCTTTTAATCCATAACAGAGCACTTGATTTAAATCTTGAGAGCTACGTGGGTTTTAAGAAACACTTGCTATTATTAAAGAACCCCAAATCATAGAATCATTAAGGTTGGCAAAGACCTTTGAGATCACCAAGTCCAATGGTTAACCCAGCCCCACTGTCTTCACTATTAAACCATGTCCTCAATGCCATTTCCACAAGTTTTTAACACTTCCACGGATGGGGACTTCATAATTTCCCTTGGAAAATGGGCTAATTTTGAATGCATGCATACAATGAATTGGAAATCAACCTTTCCTTATCCTGGTTGCTTCCTCACCCTCATATTTAGAACATCAGAACTTCCGACCTCCTCGCTCACACACACGCTCCGATTTTAATTAGAATGTGGTTTGAATTATTACTTTTGCTAAGTGTATTTCTTATTCTTATGGGGAAAAAACAGCACACTGGCCTTGTTAAACATCCTCTGTTTGTGTTCAGCAAATCCTTGTGCACCAAAGCAGGGTCAGACCCACCTGGATCTCCGGTCATAACTCCGAGATCTCCGGTAGCTGTCGCTCCTCTTGCTCCTGCTCCGACTCCTGCTGTAGTAACTGTCATAGGTGTAGGACCTGCTTTAAAGAGGGAAAAAAAGTAATTGTGAATTCACAGTTTCTGGTCTCAAATGTTATTTTAAATGCTGGTTTAAAGGATATTTATATAGAGACACGAGGGGCTGTATTAAAAAATTCCTTTTTTAGGATGTGGTAAACAATTCTACACTTTATAAAGGTTTCAACACAACAATCTTCAAAATAACAGTAAAAATCCCAAATTTTAATAAAGACAGACATACTAAGCATCTATAAAGTTTTGTGCTCTTTTTTTTGTAGATGCAGTGAAATTCTTGTTTGCTGATACTTCTGAAAGCAAGCAAAGCAATTCCATTTATAAATCAATTAAAAAAAAACCCAAGCAAATATGTTCACTACTACTTATGGCATTACCTGCAACTGTAATGCCAGGATGGTTTGGTTATCTTCAGCTTTTGGAAGTGTCTTGTGCTCATTTTTGCTTTGATTCAAGTTGCCATCATGATATTATAATAATAATATAATAATAATTATATTATAATCATGATATTATAATAACAGATCCCTGGAAGTGTCCAAGGCCAGGCTGGACAAGGCTTGGAGCACCCTGGTCTAGGGGAAGGTGTCCCTGCCCATGGCAGGGGATTGGAACTGAATCATCCTTAAGGTCCTTTCTAACCCAAACCATTCTGGGATTCTGTGAGATAAAAGTGATCTTAAAAAGTATTTTTATAAATAAGTATGTATTTATATATGCATTTATATTATAGCATATGTAATAAAATATGTAGTCTGCATGATATATAATAGTATCATATACAATAATAATATATTAAGCTCTATTTTAAAGAAATATAAACAGAAGTACATTAATACTCAGATGTTCTGATAGGTAGCACATTTCTTGCAGAGTTTGTATGGAAGTACAATCCATACCTGGATCGACTGTGGTGACCATAGGAACTGCTCCTGGATCGACTCCTGCTATAGCTCCGACTGACAGAAACAAAACCACAGAGGAGTTTTTAGTTGACAAAAACCAAAAGTGCTGAAGAGAGAAGGGGAGAGGGGGAACAAGAGGAGGAGAAGATGTTTGGCACCATCTCCAGCTGGATGAACTCACCTACGACTCTTGTAACTGTGGTAGGAACTACTCCGGCTTCTGGAGCGATCTCTGCTGTACCAGCCCCGGCTTCGGCTCCTGGAGTAGCTCCTGGATCTGCAACCAAGGAACACCAAGAGAAAACACAACTGAGGAGAAGAACAGCAGAAAATGGGAACCAAGAAAAGTTATGAATCTTTAGCTTTCTAGCTAAGTATTTATTCCATACTTGCTAAATGATAGGGCCACTAAGTTGATCCAAAGGCTGGAGCCCCTCTGCTCTAGAGCCAGGCTGGGAGAGCTGGGGGTGTCCAGCCGGGAGACCTCAGAGCCCCTTCCAGGGCCTCAAGGGGCTCCAGGAAAGCTGGAGAGGGACTTGGGACAAGGGCCTGGAGTGACAGGTCGAGGAGGAATGCCTTCACACCGACACAGATTGAGATGAGATATTGGGAAGAAATTCTTCCCTGTGAGGGTGGTGAGGCCCTGGCACAGATTCCCAGAAAAGCTGTGGCTGCCCCTGGATCCCTGGAAGTGCCCAGGTTGGATGGGGCTTGGGGCAACCTGGGATAGTGGAAGGTGTCCCTGCCCATGGCAGGGGGTGGAACTGGATGGTCTTTAAGGTCCCTTCCAACCCAAACCACTCTGTGGTTCTATGACACAAAAAGAAAAAACAGGAGCTGAAAAACAAGAACAAGTCCTGAAAAGATGAGAAGTTCCAAGTTACCAGGGCTGGCTGTGGGAGTAGCACAAACTTCTCACCTATATGAATATGTAGAACTTCGGGATCGACTTCTCGAGTGACTGTAGGATATGGACCTTGTTCTGTGTCTGGATTTAGACTCAGATTTACTTCGTGACCTGCTGAGACTCCTGGAAGCGCTGTTGTCATCTCTGCTTGGAGATTCCTCCTCACTGGAACTTTCCTGGTTCCTTGGCCGCCGATTTAGCCGGGCTGTTTTCCTCACTTCATCAAAAAGGGACCCAGGCCTTACTTTATTCTTTGCTTTTATTTCAATTCTTAAACCTGCTGGTTTAGGCTCTGGTGCTGATGCTACACTTTTAACCTCTGTGGTTGCACTAATTGTTGCTGGTTGTAAGTTACCAACACCTTGCAAAGGCTTCCATTTATTGTCTACCATATTGCTTTGTGTATGGTCAGTAATCTCACTTTTTAAACCACAGTCTTTAGCACCAGACACAGGGACAGAGTTATTTTCTTGCTTTCCCGTTTCTTTTTCTTCTTTAATATTAATGAAGTCTCTAATGTTGTTTCCCAGTTTGACAGCATCTTGCTCAGGGGTCTCAACCTGTAACTCCTTTTTTATACCAGCACTTAAAGGTTTAGCAGTGAGAATGACAGGAGACAAAACATCCACATCCACCTTCCCTGGCGAGTTACGATCCGGAGTACAAATCTCCATGTTGTCATCTGTCTGAATAACATCTTCCAGCCCATTCTGGTTATTTTCTTCAGCTTGCTTAATCTCACTGTTGCAGGCAGCCACGTTTATTCCCGAGTTTAAAATACCGCTTGAAGTGCTCGTTTCAATGGGCTCTTTATTAAGGTTGCTGCGATCTGGCGAGGCCCCACATGTGGTGTTTTTATCTAAAATGTTTTCATTCACACATGACTTTTCACCATTTCCCATTTTATCTGTGACTATTTCATCCTTTTCATAAACTTGTTTTTTATCCTTTATGTCCCTGCTAAGCTGCTTTTCTTTTTTATCATCCTTGGTAACCAGCTTTTCGTTTATCTCATCGTCCTCTTCTTCCCCGAACTCAAGCGGGGGCTGCCAATGAAACATTTCTTTTCTTTTCTGGACTTTGTGTTTTTTCTCCTTTTTGCCTTTTGATTTTTCTTTGGCTTTTTTGGAATGTGATTTTTTAGGAGTCTTTTTCAACCCATGTTTGTGTTTTTTTGACTTGCCTCGAGTGTCTGCTGAGCTGGAACAAGAACTCTCGGATTCAGAAGACGACAACTGTTTGCTTGTCTTCCACGCGCAGTCAGAACCCAAAAAGCCCTCTGAGGAATTGGATTGTTTTTTTATCCTTTTGGTAACACTAAGCTCTGTGTCAGACCCTGAGGTGGCCTCTCCTTCTTCTTTACCAGAGGAGGGTCTGGAATCCCCCCTATGATGCCTTGCCTCTCCTCTTTCGGAATTCGACTCCGAGTCCCATTTGCTACCTGAGTAGGATTTGCGTTTCATTTTTGTACCACCTCTGGGTTGCTCCGAGCATTTCTCCTTAGCTGCTTTCTTTTTAGAGTGATCAGAATCCCGCTCACCCTTGGCTTTCTCCTCCCCTCTCTCAGAACTTGAGCTATTTTTATCCTGTTTCTCAGCATCCCCTTCTAATGGAAAATGGCCTTCTTTTTCTTGGACCGCTTTGGCTTTGGCAGAGCGCTCGCTGTCGGAGGAGAAGTCTGAGGATGACAAACTATCACTCTCCTTCAATCCTTGGGAAGACTCGTCGTAGTCCTTTGGATGCTTGTAAGGCAAGGTGCTTTCAGAGCTCGTTTCCTGCCTCATTTTGAGGCCCCGAGCTTTGGGATCGCTGGCTGTGGATCTCCTTTTGTTCCTGTGCCTGTCCTCATCGCTGAGGGAATAGTCAGACGTGGACTCGCTGTACCCTGACCTGTCACTGCGGTATTTACTGGGGGACGGTGACCTGCCAGAAGAAGGAGATTTTGTCCTAGAGCTCGATGGGCTTCTAGACCTTGTGTAAGATCTTGAGTATGACCGGCTCCGAGAGGACCTGCTCCTTGACCTTGGCCAGCTCTCTGAGCTCCTGTCACTGCGGCCTTTGGAATAACCGCTCCGATCGCTCTCGGAGCTCCTCTCCTGCTTGCGGTAGGAGGAAGAAGTGTTGGCCTCCTTAACGACCACTAAACTGTAATTAGTTTGGGTGGGAATTAAGTGAGTTGTTTTGGCTTTCATCTCCTGAATTCGCTCATACGATGGCTTCCAAGGTTTCTGCCCAGGTTTCCACCTCGAAGGTGGGGGACTGTCACTTAAGGGTATGACAGGGAGGTTTTCTGGGACAACTGGTGGCACAATAACTTTGTCACTGGGCAGTATCACTGCTCGGACAGGCTCAGCAGTCTTGGTCAACTTAGTGTCATTTAACCGTGCTGAAATATTTCGTGGAGAATTGGTAACAGTCTTTTGCTGCCTGGGGTTAGAACTTGACCGTGACCTACTTCGAGAACGCAATGATTTAGAGGCTGATCTTGATCTAGAACTTCTTCTGGAGTAAGATCTTGACTTAGATCTTGACCTGGATCGGGACCTGTAGTACGAACGAGACCCTCTGCTTGATAAAGATGACGAGCTCTGGTCTTCCTTATCAGATTTAGACCAGTCTCTCCTGGATGAACGTCTGGAAGACAGCGAGGAAGAACGGGATTTCCTCTCACGATCACAAGATGATTTTCTCCTCCTGTGGAAGGAATGAGAGGATTCTACATCTGAAGAGGCGGACGTTTTCTTTTTCTTCGTTTGCTTGTGCTTTTTGAAATGCTTCTGCTTTTTAGATTTCTTTTTATGCTTCACCTTCTTCTTCTCTTTCCTGTGCTTCTTGTGATGGCTGGAGTATCTCACAGTGCTTAGATCAGCATAACCATTATGTGACCAAGACCTGGATCTCCGGGATGCACTTCTCTCATCCCATCTGCTTGTACAGGGGTCACTCAACCTGGAAAACACACAAACAAACCCCAGACTAAGTGCAAATTCTTTAAAAACCTTCAGATAAATTAAGTATTTTTAAACTTAATTTTAAGTAAGTTTAAATAAACCCTAACACACACACTTGGTACCAGAGAGTAGTGTTTTGACTCTGTTTTTACACTGAGTTTAGGATACAGAAGTACATCACTTTCAAGAGCTACTTCTCTCTAAGAAGTAAATCAGCCAACACCAGCAAATTTTGCATATTGCAGAACTCATGTAAAGAGATTTAAAGTTTAATTGCCCTAGTCTGCAGGACTTTAACCTCTACAACTACAGGATCCTTAAACCACATTTAAATACAAATTTTTAAGTATATATCAGTATATAAAAGAGAACCAGTGGAAAAAATTGCAATTATTCATTGATGTTTAAATATAGTATTTTTTAGTTTTCCTTCTGAGATTTATCACTCATAATTTGATAAAAGCTCATATTCAGTAACAAGTCATCAGAAATTTTGGAAGAGCTGACTTCCATCCATCACACAGTTTGCAACTTCTGAAAGAACTGAAACAATAAAGGGTTGGTGGATTTGACTGTTCCACTCCAAAGAAACCACGTAATCCACTTTGAGGATAAGGAAATCACTGAATCCTTAAGGTTGGAAAAGACCTTTAAGATCACCAAGTCCAACCATCAGCACCACCACCTTGTTCAGCACTAAACCACATCCTCAAGTGCCACATCCACATGTTTTCTGAACACTATCAGGGATGGTGACTCCACATTTCCCTGGACAGCCTGTTCCAGTGTTTTCTGGGAAAAAAAAAAACTCCTAATATCCAATCTAAACCTCCCCTGGCACAACCTGAGGCCATTTCCTCTCATCCTGGTACTGACATGGCACATCTACACAATCCATCAGGGCTTGTCAAAGGCCAGGACATTTCAGAGCAGGGCTAAGGCCCTTACTTGTCTCCTTTGCTCCACTTCTCCCCGCTGGGTGCTCGGTACGTGCGCAGTCTCTGCATCTCCTCCTTCCAGTGGGGAGGGGTCTCGCTGCTCTCCTCATCGTCGGACTCGGAGCAGGAGCGGGATCGCGGTGGGGTGTGATAGCGCTGGGACAGCAAACACACACAGCTGCAGGAAGTGTTTTCTTACATAACTACTGCGTCTTTTCATACTCAGAGCGTTCTGCAAAGCCTCAGAGAGGCCAGCAGCTCACCCAGTTTTGCAGAACATGAAAGGAAGAATCAAGGAAGAGGCCATGGATTCCCTTTCGGAATAGCACAATTACTGCAGATAACCACCCTTGTTTTCAGCATGCTGAGGCACAGATGTTTCACTTTAGTCAGACACTTCACGCCTTGCAGGAGTAAAGACAAACCCCATTTCAAAAGCTACTGCTGTTCAATTCGTCAGACATGGGAATCCAGATTAAGTCACTCTACAGCAATTAAAAAAATAGAAAACCAAATAAAAAAAAAAAATCACAACCCCCCTCCCCCAAACTCTTTCACAAAAAAGAGCAATGAAGCTTCACATTTAGAAAATTATGCGTAGGCAGAGCATTTAAGTAGGCAACAAGAGCTACTTGTGCAGTAGAGAAAGAACTCTACTATTGCTAACTCATTATTTTCTGTTACCCAGTGGGATACACACTTAGGTAAATTCTGAGAGGAAATCAGATGCTCCTTGACTCAATAAAAGCACATCTGGATTTGACTCAATTATTTTGAGCAACTTATAGTAAAAATGGGAAAAAAAAGTGCTGTCCCCCAGAAAAAAATCACAAAGATGCATGTATTGATTTATCCGAGTAATTACAGAAGGCTTTAAGACATCCTTCTTATATAAAAAAAAAAAAAATCAAGATAACCTGCACTCAGACCTTCCCCATCATCTGAGCTGAAGCAATGACTACTTAAAAAAAAGCTTTTAAAGAAGAACGGCCTAAAAGATTGCAAGGGTTTCATGGACCTCCCTAATTCTCACATTTTATACTCTGGAGTCTCGTGGAACCCACAAACAAGTATTTTGAAAAACATCAATGAACTTCACCTGGACAGAAACTGTGCTAATAAAGACTACTAGAGGTGGCAGAAAAATGTGTTTCTCCAACTGCCAGCTCTAAATGACATATTTTTTCATTCTTAATTTTGCTGAGAGGGAGGGTGCCAAAATGATGAAAAACAAGACAAAAACCCCCATACCTAGCAAAAGCCAATTCCATTCAGCTTTAAGTTATTTTTCCCCAAGTCTTTATTTACATAAATATTTCAAAACATTCCGTTTAAAAGGCTTCCTTCAGTGGATCCCACGAGTGCCCAGGACAAATCCAAGCTGTCAGATGCAAAGGCAGCTGTCCCATTTCATGTCCAGGCTGGTGAATAAGGGTTGGGGCTCAAACACTCCAATACCTTGATCCACATTACAGCCATCTAAGGTGTTAGTTTTGTAGCTTAAATTAATTGTACCATGAGAATCAGTGGAAAAGTACTTCCCAAATCCAGTGGCTATTACATAAGAAAATCATGGTCAGAGGAGTCTCAGCTTAAATCATTCTGATGAAACATCTAATTAGAATATATGCAATATATAGATATCTGTATATACACTTTTTTGGAGGGGGACTTCCACTTGCAGAAAAAGTGTGGCAGCAGCAAACCTTGGTTTGGTTTATGGTTACCCAAATGCCACCTGCTAAACTGATCCAGGAAAAGATTCTTGAAGGGAAGAATATGCTCAGTCATGGTAGGCTACAGTCTGAAATACACCAGAATCAAATGTACAAAAAGGTTTTTTGACTTCCTCCCTTTTCTAGTCATTAAAACAACAGCACAGCTATGCAGCACTTTGGGCTCTGGATTGTGGATTATTAGAGAAAAGGAAAACTTTTGAATTTTACATTAGAAAATGCTGCAGACACTCAGGACACAGCTTCGTGTGTTACAGTCCTGATACTCAGAGGAAACAGCCAGGAAATCCAAGGAGTGGAGGACAGTAAAAGCTCTTATCACTCCTCATTACTTTAGAGATGTGGCTCAGGCAGGACAAATCTGGCTGAAATGGTTTCCATCTTTAAAAAGAAGTAATTTTATTCTTATATTTGAAGACTTCTCATAGCTGAGATTTAGACATTTGTTTTCCCAAGCAATCTTTAAGTAAAAAGACAGCAATAGGAAGGATGGAAAAAAAGTGTTATAAAATCAACTACCTGACAAGATTTTAATGCTTTCTAAACTAGACCCTACAACATGTAAATAAAGTGTCATACATACAAAGCCTCCAGGGAAATTCAAAGCTCAAAGTCAGGGAAGATACTCTGGGTGAGAGGAAATAAAGAAATAAATAAAATTGTCACATACTATTGTGCCTCTTCCTTTAATTTTTCGTCCAGATTTAGAGACTGATGGTTTCTGGTCAGTCGGAACTGGCGCAGCATCAAGAAGCTTCCTACATAAATTAATAAAGTATGAACTTACACGGAAAAAAACCAATTAACTTACAATTAGAGTTTAAAATGAGAAATATTCATCATCTTATTCATTCATTTTTAGACAGAACTAAGAATTCAGTGTTTTTTTCAAGAAACAAAGCAAGAGAGCTCTGCAACAAAAGGCAA
The DNA here is from genome assembly GCA_013397775.1 of Eulacestoma nigropectus. NCBI lineage: Eukaryota > Metazoa > Chordata > Aves > Passeriformes > Eulacestoma > Eulacestoma nigropectus. Next base: position 1,891,404 of record VZTE01003410.1, on the reverse strand, counting down.
ATCAACATGTATTTGTTTTCAACCAAATGTGCAGCTTGATCTCTTGACACATAAATAAAGCTAACAATGAACTTGCAAAACACTGTAACAAGAGGTTAACTTGTGTTTGAGGCACAAATCCTGAAGACAACATAGGCAGAAGAGTTTCAGGATCTCAGTTCAGGATAGTTCACAGGTTCTAAGGCTTTGCTTCTTTCCTTTCAGCTTATGTTATATCCTCAAAAGTAGTTCCTAAATCTTTGGGAACATGAGGGATGTTTCAAAAAAAACTTACAAGAGACTTTACCATTAAGAGAAATTAAAAAACCCAACACCAAATAAACCCAACACTGATTTTAGAGGTATCTGGCACTGTAATGGATTAGCTCAGTTACAAAAGCAGAGAAATTTGACAGCGGAGGTACAAAACATCTTGAAAGTATCTTGTGAACTTGTGACTTCCTTTGTGGCAAAAGAAGGGTATTTTCTCTTGTTCTCAAACACTGATAAGTCAGGAAATTCCAGGTGACTGATTCTGAACCAAAGTTTTTTCATCAGTCTAAGAAAGATGAAAAATCACCTCTCCCAATCCCAAGTTTCCTTTGCAATCAAATATTTCCTGTGGTTTGCATTGCATGGTTACTTCTGAAATTATACTTTTTTTTTTAAATTGCGTTTAACATGGGATCCTTAAAGATCAATGAAACCATCTTGAAATCTCACTGAAACTGATGCCTTAGGTTCTGGCTTTCATATTTTTAAATCCTGTACTGCCCGGTGTGGAACTCTGGAGTTCCTTGGAGCCTGTTGGCTGCTGCTCTCTCATGCCAGACAGACACAACAAAGCCTCTCCGAGCTCGTTGCTCAAGGACACTTAGGCTGTCCTGGGCCCAAAAGGTGTAAACCAGGGCCTCTGGAGAGGTGGAGAAATTGAAGAAATTCCATCATTAGCTAAAGTTTTAATTGGCGAATTTATGCTGATACGCAAATGAACCAAACCTATCAGAGTGTGAAGAACTCGGGACTCGGGGTCCATCTTGGGGTCCAGCTTGGATGTGGCCTTTGGCTCCCCAGGGTGCACCTTTGAAGGCCTTTCAAATAAATATCCACCTTTATTCCCTCACTCCTGCCTGGTCTCTGTTTCTAGGTGGCCACCCAAGGCATCAGTTCTTTGCCACCCCAGACGGGACAATGAGGCTTCCCCTGGCACAGATCACAGGGAGTATTACAAAGGAAACTGTAAAAAGGACAGTGAAATGACCTCATGCAGAAATTCTGACACTCCAGTCAGCAGTAGCAGGAAGAGAATGTTAACAGGAATATTTCATGCACAGTTTTCACCAATCAGAATAAAAAAGCTCGTAGTTCCTTACGGTTCAGGCTCTACATTGACAACAGGCACATCTCTTCTGAGCAAAAATCTATTTTCAGGCACTGGGGGGATTTCTTCAGGACGTACCACGGGCTTGTCCCGCTTTGAGCTAAGGTCGACTTTGTCTGTGACATCGCTCTTGTCAGACAGGCTGCTAAGGGAAAGATCAAGGTGAGAAATCACAATTAGCTGGAAAAATCCCTTTTCCAACTGAATTCCAAGACAAGGTGAATCAAACTTAAAGTTGGATTAACAACCAAAATGTGTTGAACGACCCATTTTATGCTAAAGGAAGGATGGGCCACTATTACTGGAGAGAAAGTTCAGTTCTCGCTTTCCAGCAAATAATTTTGCTTTTCATTTACAACTTGTTCTGAAATATTTTTGAAATATAATTAAATACATGTACAAATTTGCCTGAAGCCTCACTCTTACACAGGTGTGCTGAGCCCTGAATAGTTTCACATGCTGGGATTTAGTCATTCAACGTGACTCTTGGTTCTATCTACAAGGATCTTCAATCATTTCATGGAAAACTCAACAAGCAGCTCAGCTTTAGGGCTTTTTGCTTGTTTGTTTATAAAATCAAGCACCAAACCCCAAACTTCAATAAAAGCATTTTCATATCTACTGGTTGAGCATTTGATGAAAATAAAGCAGATTTTCCCAGATTTCACCGCAATTCTTAAATTTAAGAGACCAGTTACCGTCTTTGGCTTGAGGTTCGCTTGCACCTTGGATCCTCTTTCTTCCTCTCCTCCTTCCTTCGTTTCCTGGACTGTTTGGTTTTAGCTCTTCTTTTCCGCTTTCTCCTCCTGCTCCTTTCATTCTCAGCCTCACTCTCAGATGAGGATTCTGAAGAGGGGGATGCACTGGAGGAGGACTCTGAGGCTTCTGAGTCAGAACAGACTTTCTTCTTCTTCTCCAAAGCTTGAACAGATATTTTTAATTTACACCGTGCACGTGTGTGCATGTACAAGCACAAAGCACACAATTTTACAGATGTATAAATATACAAATGTGCCATTTTAGAGGAGCTCTGTGAATTTTTTCACAATGAGTGGGATTAAAAAACTGTAAGAAAAATTCAACTAATTGTGCCCAGTCTAAATCCACGTTGGTATCGTGAAAGTATTTTCCAGCAAAGATAGAAGACACAGAGAAGCAAAGACCACTTACAGAAAAAAAAAATTAGGCTCTTTTGGAAACAATGCACAGGTTGCAAACCAAAGATTAAGAACAAATTAGTTGCAGGCTCAGTTGTGTATTTTTTGTTTTTAAAACTTTGTCATTTTCTCTTTTCTGCATCCTCACTTTTACACTTCTACTATGCCTCCCCTTGACTTTCTCTAAAGGACATAAATAACCACATTATCCTTAAGGAAAGGCAAAAATTAAGTAGAAAATGCAAACTTTTAACACTCCACTACTTCAGAGACTGTCCAAACATATATTTAAGATCATTTATTCTGTATGAATCTTCATGAAAAGGAAAATAAGGCTGACCACATATATTGCACATATTAATTTTACAGAATCTTTAAACAAACCTTTGCAAAGTGCACAAAATCCAACTTTAGGAAAAGCACATTTGTGTGTCCCTCTTTAGAACACAGAAAAATAACTTTTCATTCCTTTTTGAGTTTGTCATGTTAACCTCTAAAATGAACAGGGGAAAAAAACCAGAAAACATTTTCCTTTGCTGTGCCTTCCTGTCCTATACCAAGTTTACGTTTTACAGGCTCACAAAAATTAATTAAGATTCTGTACATTTACCATAATGATCTTTAGCTGTTGGTGCAATTTTTGTACTCTCTAAGAACAACAGGAACATCATTAATTCTGGGAATGCTGGCACTCACCATCTTTAGCTGATCTGGTAACCAGCACCCCGCAGTCAATAACTCGGACATCTGCGTAGGGCCTGCTCGCAGTATCAGTTTTGAGATTTTCTATTTGTTCTATGACTTCAAACCCAGAAATAACCAGTCCAAAGACAACGTGGACACTGCAGAAAGAAAGTATTTCCAAAGTACAAAACATCTATGAATCGCTGCAATGATTTTCCAATTAATTTCAGATTTTAAAAGTCAGTCTGAGATAGAAACAATGAGCCCTTAGTGCATTATATAAGATTTTTAAAAAAATGATTTTAAGTTTAACATTGACAGCAATGCTAAGTTTTTATGCAACGTGAAACAAAGATCCACTCTGACACCAAGTATTTCCCTCAAATTGAAGCAGTCTCCTCTCCTCTACACGGGCAGGGTACACAGATCGTAATTCCTAATCCACCCTTCTATTTTTGCAGTTTTGTGCAATAGAGATCAAGAGTCCATCTATAAACATGACAAAAGTCCTCCCCAGAGAAGAAGAATTTATAGGTCTCTACAAACCCAGGATACAATTCCCCCCTGGCATTGAAGGGACAGTTACAATTAAGGAATCCTCGGCTTTGTTCTCCGGTACCACATTTCTCTTTCCCCCTTCCATTTGCCCCATAAATTTTAGGGATAAAAACATGCCCCAAAAGAGATGACTGTTCAAATATATTAAACTTGACAATTCAACTCCCAGATTCATGGGCTAAGGGCAGCAACCAATTTTAAAGAAATAATCTTAGGATTTATGACAATTCAAGTTTTTGTCCAGCTTTAGGAAATAAGTTGCGACTTGAAATTTTTATAGAACTGAAACTTTTGTTTTCCATCCTGTCCCATTGTATAATCTTCCACGGGATTAAGAATTTGTTTCCCCATTGTTGTCTACTTTCAATACAACCTTCAAACTTCAGCAATCACTTGAGAAACTGGAAAGGATTCTTACCCATCGAGATGAGGAGCAGGTTTTGTTGTTCTGTTGGACAAACAGCAAGATGGGAAGATGGTAAAATAAAATAAAATCAAGGATTCAGGTGAAGTAAAAGAGGAGAATGACACAGAAAAAAAAAAAAGAGGTGAAGGTAAGACAAAAATAGTGAAAAAATGCAGTTAAATACATGGAATTAACAAATTAAAATTACGGATTATACAAATAGGCTTTCTTAAGCTTTTACATGATATTTGTTTGAAGTTTAGCTAAGTGTGCATACTGAAAGCTGTACCAAGTATCAATTCATGCATGCAGTAAACAATTTCCAAGTGTCTTTAAATACACATTTAATGTAACTTTACGATTTTTAATCACAGAGAAGATACAATTTGGTGATAAATATTGGGTGACTAGTGGAATTTAAATGTTTCTGAGCTTGTTAGCTTCTTAGATTGCAAGGTCACTTTGAAGACAGTTTATTTAAAAAAAGAAGAGTTATGATATGTGAGAGATTCTCTGCTTCCCCTCACCTCCCACCACTTCTCACTCCCCATTTACCTGCTTGGCCTCCTGACTCGGAATACAAAGCAATATTTCTGTCTTAAGTCACCAAACACTTCAGCTCTAAAACTCACAGGCTTCCCAAAATCAACAGCAGACATTCTGTGCCACCTACACACTTCACTGATAAATGCAGATTTCCTCCCTGTTTTTCAGCTTCTCGCATTAAACCTGAATGGAAAATGCAACTGCATTTTGTACAAATCTTTTGGATTCTAACGCTAGGAATCCTCTTCCAAAACCCAAACAAAGCTACTTCTCCAAGTGAGCCTGAATTCCTGCTGCACAGGGGATCCTGCTATGCAGAAATATGAAGTAAAGAACATCAGAACCTGCTCATATATTGGGGGAGAAATAAAATAGGAATCACTTTTGAAGTTACTTTAATATGTGAAAGCATTCTTCCTCTCTCTCCTCCCAAGCACTATTCTGCTTTTAAAGCCTTCTTCCAATGAACTCCCCTCTCTCAAAATCAATCACAGGTGATTTTTGCAAATTTACAGTAACAGATTTGGTACGAAGAAGTCAGTTTTTCACTGCTAGAATAAAATGTTACTTCTTAAACACTTCTCTTCCCTTGAGTTTTGAACTATTAGGTCACAAAACAATGCAGTGCCGGAACACATCCCAAAAGGTAGAACTGTGAATCAGGAGTGTTTACACTCTTGATTTTTTTTTTTTCCCCCAAATGTCAACCAGACCATCCACTTCTGTAATACTAAAAAATACAGAAAACTGCTTTGCATTAACACAGGGGAATAAATGCTATTAATACAACATTAAATTTCTCAATAGCAGTGGGTGTTCTTTGATTTTCCCTTGCTAACACAGCATATTGCTACAAAGAGAAAAATCCTTACAGCTTCTGAAGTTCTTGAAGCAAGAGTTAACTGCATTAACAACCTGCTGTTAAGTAAACAGTTTAAGTGGGTTTAATTATAAAGCTGATTTAAAGGGGTGAAAAAAACCAGAAGTGGGTTACTTCAACAAAACCAATAGTATTGAAGACTTAGTGTTTAGAATTAGCTGGAAACAGCAATAGGCTCAAACTCAGGCTGGGGAGGCTGCAGGTGCTCCTGCCATGCTGCAGCAGCATTTGAGACCAATTAAGCAAATTACCTAAGCAGGAACTGCCTTCAGACTGGTCCTTACTGAGCAGAGAAAGGGAGGGTTGGTGCATTAAAACCCCTGCAGAGGCTTCCCCGCTGCCCTGGCACTTTGAGAGATAAAATGGACAGGGTTTCTCTCCTTGCTCACCGAGTGAGAACACGAGGAGGAGCTTCATCCCAAAGGGAAACCTTTCAGATGCACGACAGGGGGTTGGGTGACTGAACAACCTCCTCTGGGAAGCAGAACCCTAAATCCTCGTTGTGCTTTTGAAAGTTTTCTCACCTCAGTGCAAGGGCTGTAACCTGACATTTATTCTGCAGAGGTGCACTTCAAAAGAGCATTTCAAGGTTTTCTGCATCAATCCTTGATTATTTGCTTTGGCTTCAGAACTTAACCAAGAGCAAACCTACCTCCTGTCTTGGCACTATGGAAACCTAAAGTCATGATGAGTTCATCCCTCAAAATAATATTTTATTAGAACGTTTCCATATAGAGCTCTCATAATTTAAACCATTCAAAATCTGCCTTATAACAGATACTGCTATGCAAGTTATTTACAGAAGGACAAATACCTCTCTTCACTCAAGTTTAAATTGGTTTAAGATACTGCTGAAGAGAAAATTATCCTTTTGATAAAAGCACGTTCTCACCCACCCCCCTCAAAGAACCTGAGGCCTAACAAAGGGTTCAACGCACATAACAATTATGATCAGAAAAACAAGAAAGATAAAAACAGAAAGAAAAGGAAAGGACACAGCCTTAGAGGAATGAGACATTACCTTTGGAGCGCACGATGTAACACTGTTTCTGTAAATTTTACACAAAAATGGCAGAAATAAATTGTAATACATTTTCAGACAAAACTGAGTCTATGTTTTATTAAATACAAATTTAAAATTAATATTAATCAAGTTGTATGCAGAACAAGGATGCCTAAAAGAGGGCTCTAAATTTTCTTTAGAATACAAGGTACTTTGAAAACTAAAGTTCTCCTTAAAAACAAAAAAGAAAACTCAAGACAAAACCTGCTTGCAAAACTACTGCAAAAACAAACAGTTAGAATGCCCCCACTCCCCTTTATGTCTCAATTCAGCAAAAAATGCCCTACTTTAAGCAGATGAATAACCAATTTCTGTGGGTTTATTCACATGCTTGCAGTTACACAGGGCTCTGCTGAATCCACTCCTAAGCAGGAACTTCTCAGGCTGGCACACAAACGTTTGGATTCACAAAGGAAGCGTGTACAGCCAGCAAATTCACAACTTCAGACACTTCCTAATTAGCTTACGTCTTCCTCCTAATATGAAGCTTTTCTACAGCTAAGAAAAATCAGTGTTTTCTCTAAGATATGTGCATTGATTGCTTCTGTTCAGAATTTTAGAACAAAAACCACACTGCAGGTGCAAAAAAGCCCAAACACCTGCAGCAGCTGGTACTGGATTTGTCCTCTGGTGTAATTCTGAGCAGCAGCAGTGTTTCAAAACTGCATTATCAGTTGAGTTTATCCATAGCCCCCCCCCCCACCAATAAACCATCAGTGATTAATTATCTCTGCATAGTCAAGCACTGAAATGATCTTTTTGTTACTGATTACACATAAAAGTATCCTGGGAATGTTTTCACTTTTCCATAAACTTTTGATCAAGCCAATGGGACCTGCTTGTGTGAGAAGTGCACGTGTACCAATAATGTTCAAAGATAATGCAACATCAGCCCCTTCCATCTGACATATTTTCATTTTTGTATCAGTCAACTGTTCAATAATTAGCTCAAAGGTATTGCATTCACAGTAAAAAAAGGAAATTATTAACTGTTGATTAGAAAAATACCTGGTTTGGGACACCAAAAAAAAATGAACTACTTTTAATGAGCTGGCAACATTCAGAAATAATTTGTAAAATCAAAACAAGAGCCCTCACAAATGATTTTATCCTTCATTTAGCAGATCAAAGTGGTTCCATTGTTTCAATTTATGAACTGGGCATGGCACCACATATTAAAATATTTTTAAAACAAAAAATCCTATTTAGTTCTGAGCAAGAAAGCAGAGCTTGAGAGACACCTTAAACCAACAACACCCTCAATAAGGAAAAAAAATAAATCTGTCAGTAATAGGAAATCAGACTCAAGTTTTAAATAGCTGTGGAACACACAGGCAAGAACTCCAAGCATTTGCACTGATAAGGAACAGAATCCAGGAGTCCTCCTTAGGTTGCACTAAGGGCTTATTCCTCAGCAAACTCCACAACTAAACAAGGCAATAAAATTAATTATTACACAAAACTTCCCTTTTTTAACAAAGAGGTTACTTTGTTTTGCTTCCTATTATTGCTTTACTCTTCCTTCTGCAGGAGCACTTCTGCTTTGCTACAAATGTAGCTTGGCAGATTTGGTGTGACCCCGTGGGAGGATCAGGAGTCTCATTCATGTTACTTTATTCACTCATTTTCACCAGAGTTGCACTATTTTGTACTGTGACTTTCCTCACTGGCAGGTTGGGAATGGCCACAGTGATGATAGAACGGCTCTAAAGAGACAAGCTACCCCCAGATCAGCTCGACTGAGAAGGGAGCACATGGCTCCAGAAGAAAATCACCCAAAGTACAACAGCCACTGAGCTGGAATATCCAGGAACAGCCCAAATATCCCCAACCTGACCCTAAATTAGAGCCCTGAAGACATTGGCTCTATCTGTGCAGTGCTCTCGATGTGCTCCCCCAATAACTACTACTGATGTTGGCAGCAGGGATCCAAAGCAGCTACTGGAGACAGGGAAAAAGAAAAGATGATTCTGGAGTGCTTCCTGTCCATCTCTGCCCCACCCTAGGGATTCCGTATCTCAGCACCCACATGGAAACAGGGCAGTTACAGATTAACATCCCCAGATGGTGTTTAGAACACCTGCAAAATCACTGAGGGTTCTACAGGAAGTTACTCACAGAAAAAAAATCAGAGTGAGGCTCCCTGAAAACACAACCAGTTGATAACCTGGTGCCTGACAACTCTCCTCAACACAAGTCTGCAATGAACTGCTACAAACCTTTGGGTAAAGAAAACTGAAATTCTAGCATTTCACAAATCTGAAGGGATTTTCTCTGCATCCTTGCTGCTGGACTGCAGTATGCTGTGTTCCTCCAGAGCAGGAAATGTTTCTCAGGCACATGAGAACAGACTTGGCCTATTTACAGCACATGTGCATGGAACTCACAATCCTCCCTCAGCTACACGTTCTCCTTCCCATCCAACTGTTGCTCCAACTCAAGTAAAGGAAAAAAAAAAAGTGGGGAAAATCAGTCCACAAGCATTAAACCCAGCAGCTCTGATGTTACACAGACACATTCCTGACTCCTCTTTCTACCTCTGCACTTTGCCCTCTCCACCACTGCTTTGATTTCAGTCCAAGCTTTTCCCTGGAGGTTCCTAACAACATTTCCACTGCCTTTTCCGTGCCCACTTCTCATTGTTGCTTACAAATCCTCCAAGCTCTTTCATGCCAGAGAAATTCCTGACTAATCCAAGAAAGCTGATGATTTTTTAGGATGGGTCAGATGCCTGTTTACATTAAGATGAGTCTGGAGATTCTGTTTCAAGTAAAACTGACCACTTTAAATCAACTTTTAACAACTTTTAGGCATTGCAGAGTCCTGTTGTGCCTGGTTTGTTGGTGCAATACGCCAGAAAGACATTTGCTGATTACTTCCTGTAAAGACTCATTATTCCAAATACAACTTTTCTGTGGTGAGCAGGGAATTCTGATGAATTAACAAAACTGTTATAGTCAGGATCCTTGCTATTATTTTAGCCCTACTTGGCCAAACTGTTACATGAAAGAAAATAATTTATTTACACTCCTTATCTGCTACATCGGATGTGAACGAGATACAGAGTTCTCATCCCTGAAGTGATCCATGAAAACAAATGCAGAGTTCTAAAGAAGCTCAGACGAACTGTTCCCCTTTCTATATATTTAATCAATGAAATTAAATATGTACAAATATTTAAAAATAATCTGAAGGCTACCACTGAAGATTGCCTTTCACACACTTTTCAGGTTAAACATTTGAAGAACATTTTTCCCAATGATAAACTACAGAGAAACTGAGCATTACTGGGAGCATAAAAAACCACATTTTAATTTCAGCTTAAAGTGTAGAGGAAGAAAATATTTTATTAAAGAAAAGCTCTATAGATGCACTGTATATTCCCTAAAGTAATTAGAGAAATGCCCCCCAGCAAGACTAACTGCTTTAATAAACTGCATTTTAAAGTGAAGGCAAAAACTGCCTAGATAAAACCTTGAGTAGCTGTTTGCCACTTGGAATCCTGATTCTCTTCCCTGGCTCCAGAGCAGGTAGGTGCCTTTTCAGACATTACAGGATACCCCAGAAATCTGCATGGGCAGGCAGGTCAGGCAAGAGCTCCAGAGCATCCTCATCCTGAAGGCCACGGAGGACACCCCAGGAACCTCAAACCAGCTTTGGATTCCTGCAGGCAGCTCAAGTGAATCCAGTTCACATGGAAATTTTTAGGTCTCATACTCTGCCTCAATTCCCACTGAACTCACACTTCTCCTTACAGGGATTTTACGAAAAAAACCCAGAATTCTTCAAGAAATCTGCATCTTTCAAAATACTTCTGTATTTGGTGAAAGTGCTTTTAAATAATCTTCACTTATTTTCCTGTATTAATTATAATTTAGTATCCAACACAACCTTGGGTTGTTTTGGTGTGTAGGGAGAGACAAGGTGTTTCAGTCTAATTGAACAAGCTGAGCCTACCAAGCATCAGGGAAAGATGACTTTGGAATCAAATGCAGGAGAGAAAAGAAACTTTAGAGCCCTCAAATGACAGCTGCTTGACTGATGTGACATCATTAGGTTTTCAGGTTTAATGTTCAGATAAGCTTAAAAATGGAGAATTACTGCAAGAAACCCAAAGGCAAGTCATCAAGTGAAAAATAATGAAGCAATGCCTTCAGAGAGCTTATTAAGCTATGGAGTTGTATTTATATAAACTGTTTTCCATATTAATGTGCACACATATCCTTTCAGATTTATTGTAATGAAGCACAACATCTAAAATTTCCTTTGAAGGGAACAGAAAACAAGCTTTTGAAACAATTTTATCTCTATGGAATGTCTAAACAGCAGTAAGTGTGAAAGACTTTCTTTTAGGTTCCTATGCATTTTCCATTTTTAGGACATTTTTTAGGAAAAGACCTAAAAATGTTTCTTATCTGAACTACATCATATCATACTGAAGATCTTTTTCAGGCAAAGAAAAAAAAGCAAGATTCTTGAGGACAATTTACTCCTTTACTGAAGACAGGGAAGCGCCATTCATTCTTATCCCCCAAGAAAGATGGCAAAGAAAAAAATACTTTTTCTAGTTAAGCAACTATGCTAAAATTTCCTTTTGAAACCCCAGCGTTGTTTCACAAAGTATTTCTAGAGAAGTTATCAACCTGCTCTTTCCAAATACAAACTGTTAAACATTAACAGGAGGCAATTTTGAAAAGGGAGTTAACAAGAGGAATAATCACATCAAAGTTTGCAAGCTTAAAAATACTGACACTCAACCTAAAATACACCTGCTTGGACCAGGAAACCCTCAATTATCAACCTGAGTGTTTTACTTATGAGTAAAGGTAAATGTGTTTTTCTATAATTTCTATAATTTAACAGATAATGGTTACTAGAATGGAATTTTTTAAAGGTAATGAAGGAAAAATCTTGTTATCAGCACATAATTTTACATAGTGTTGGTACCAAAGTAGTTGGTATATGCACAAGTAAACAGAATGATGCAGAATATATATTAAAAAAGCATGTCGGGAACAAACACTCAAAAAAATTAATAATAGTAATTATCATAATCAAACAAAAAACCCCAATAAACAAAACCCCCACTCATCCTCCTCCTGAAAAAACAACAAACAAAACAACCCCCCCAAAAGTAAATAATGTATCATCATTTTTAAAGAACAAAACCATACAAACCACTTCTAGATCTCATCTCCCTTAAATACAATGCTCCACACTCTCATTTGAGATCATCTGGTGAGATTTGGCTGGTGCACACACAAAGCCAAAGAATCTATTTTCTGGCCACTAAGAACTGAACACAAACCGTATTTTTAGGGAAAAAAGCTACGAAAGAGGAACATTCCATGGAGCACCAGCTTTAATCCAAATGACTGCCACAAGGAAATTGTGATCTCTAACATTTCCTACTGCAGGTCCCACTCAATCTTAGCTAAGATCAGATGGATAACATGGGTATGGATAATTTAGCAATACCATCTTTCTCATGAACAGCGCTTCTCTGTGTAAGAAAAGCTCGACTGTGGGATCACATCTACTCACATGAAAAATTGGGAACCATTGGTATGTTTCCCTCGGTTTGCCATTGACAAAAGGAACGCTCTGTCATGTTTGAGAATAAAGTTTTCATCTGTTTGAAGAAAAAATATGTTTGTCAGATTTTCCCCGGCAAGGGAGGCAAGGTTGTTGTCTTAGTAAGTTATGGATGCTCTAAGGAGAAATTCTGCTGCTGCTGGAGAAACATGAACAGGTTGGAGAAAAAACAACGATCAGGTTTAAACAAGTCTCTTCGAAGTTACAGTCGAGACAAAGCATTGTTTCTTAAAGAAAATGGTGCAGATATAGTGCAAACATTTCTAATGAAAAATAATTAGGGTCATTATGAGTGTCTTCAATAAGCATTAGATTATGGATTTAAATCCTGAATTATTTGGGTAAGAACAAAGTTGGCAGAATTACTGACATTCTAAAACAAGAATTAACATACATCATACTGTTATTTACACTCCAGGTGGAAAGATCAGGAGAAAAGCCATTTATTTCCCTGGCATGGCACACTAAAGGATGCCACCTATCCACTCAAAACTGGTAGTCTCAAAACATAAAAGGAAAAAAACTCTCTGTATCAGAATGTAACTATAAAATCCATGAAGATTAAACTGAACATGCATTTTATATTGCAGTGAATTAAAGAGGAGTTCTGGTTGTACAGATCTTCTCAAGGTCATTTCCAAAGATAAAAATACTAATTTGAATGTACAGAGGTATTAATTTTTAGATCACATATCAAAACACAATCCTACGTATTTAGCACTCACCGTGTTGAGAAACAAACCCTGAGTAACTTCTCAGTAAATGGATCTGTACAAGCCTTTCCTTGACTAAAAATTTGAATACTCCCAACATCAAACTGTGTCTCTTTTCAAACAGAAACTTAAATTTCACGCATTTAACCAGAGCTACTTGCAACACAGAGAGAACCAGGGGCTGTAAATAAATATATGCAATGTCTTTAACGTTTGAGTATCACAGTAACCACCTGGTTTTCTCAAGAAATAATTGTATGGCTTGGAACAAATACTTTATAAACTCACCATTTTCCTTCCAACAGATTTTAAGAGAGGTAAGTGTACATTTATTTATTAATTCTTTGCAAGGAAAATGGCTTGTGTAGCACATAAATAAAGCCAAACCCTTTCAGAAATGAACCCTAAGCATACAAACCTTGAGTAGGGAAGGGGAAGAGAAGGGACATTAAAAAAAGAAGAAATCACTGTTTAAAGCTGGAATTATGTGAATTCTCTCTCATAATAAGTCATTAACCCTCAGAAAGGTTAGGCACAGAACTCTTCACTTCTCCAAGCAACACAGATATCCATCTACAAAGGGACTTAGCAGTTGTCTATATATTTACTAGGGAGGGGACAAGGGAACAGTTTGAATTTGTGTTACTGAGCTTTTGTCTCTTACCTTTTCATTTTGCAAAAGACCACATTCTCTATAAACAAAAGAATATGTTGACAGTTTTAGGCAGGAAGATAGGAGTTTATTCATGAATAAAGTTGCCTAGCCTCCATGCTGAAAGTCATGTTTAACCAATAATGTTAGCCTTAATTAATTGTCAATTTAAGTTAAATATTAACCAAAAAATTATCCGAAAGTCATGCATATAAAAGGAATTCTCATGCAACATTAGTTTCATGCAAAAGGTGATCTATGAGTGGACCTGTTTTCATTAAGTAGTTTGGGAATCAAGACTTGTTTATCTCAGAACTGAACAAAGAATCTGCAAAGACATATTTGCTCTTACCTTTAAAATAGCCACCATAAATAGATTCACCTCCTTTTCCATTACCTACACATCAAAAAGCAGCAATTAAAACTTTTGTTTCATCTGTGTGTAAAAGCTGTGTGTAACATTCCAACCAGCACTTGACTCTCAAAACAGGATATTCCCTCCTCAGGCTCATTTGATCAGGCACAGGATTTCAGAACACAGTGAAAACAGACATTTTGGTAAGGACAGGTATTTCAGGAAAGGATTTACTGCAGGGAAAGGAACAAAAAATCCTGGAAAACTCCTCCTGGAGACTTTTAAAACATTTCTAGCTCATTCACTGCTTATTATTAATTTTAAATTTATTCAAACAGTTACATTCCTGTACCAACAGAACATCACCAGTGTTGCCTCTACTGCAGACACAGAAATGAAAAGAACTTAAGGCTACAGCTTTGATTGGAATTCTTTTAATAAGATGGAATATCATAAAACCCTCCAGTGAGGAGTTTTTAAAACATTTTTCTAAATAAATATTACAGCAGTTGAAACATTTTAGAACTTCGAAAATTAGCAATGAAATGGGTGATCTATGCCATGCTTCACAACAAATGAAGTATTTTTATGGCCCTGCAACACTTTCATGGTATTTTCTGAAGTTTTTTATTATGACCACAAATTATAACATTTCTGTTCTATTTCAAACTTCTCAGTTTTAAAAGCCCATTTTACCTTCGCTGAAGTCCCCACCCTGAATCATGAAGTTTTTAACCACACGATGGAATGTGGTGCCTTTGTAGCACAGCTTCTTTCCAGTTGTTTTGCCAATTCCTTTTTCACCTGCAAGAAGGTGAAACAAAAAGAATCTACAAATTGTCACTGAACAAATTCCAAGGGTTTTCCCCCCCTAGTTCTAAAGGATATGGGAGCCATCAAAATAGCAAAACTAGAAGATAACACAGCCCTACCTGATGCCTTTTACAAGGGACCTCTCGGGTGAAAATTAGGCTGTTTCTTAAAATAACTTCCTTTTCCCCACAAGCAGGAGTGTGTAAATGCACTCAGGATAATTTATACAAAAACAAGAGTCCAGGATAATGGTGGGTTAACTATTTTCTGTGGTTACAGCTACACTCCTATGCAGGTTACAGTATCCTTTTTAAACCACTTACACATCTGGATGAACCAGATGATTCCCACAAGAAAAATGTGAGCTCAAAACAGGTTTCAACTCAGTTTCAATGTGATCCATGCTTGGAAAAGTGGGATTAAGCTACTCCAAGCTTCCACATTTTCACTAATCCATGCACAGTGTCAGGCCACCCCTTAATGCCAGCTGCAGATCAGGAAGACTGGTGATTTTTGAGTTAGGTGGTCCCAGAATCTCAATTTCATTATCATTTCTTCCAAAATTCAGGAGAGAAGCTGCCCTGGGGATGTGGATGAGGTCACTGTGACTGGGAGGGCTGAGGTCCTACATGGTAGGTTCATGATTTATACTGGTCAAGAGACACTGACTTGAGCTTGCCAGAAGAGGGGAGCTGGCAGAACGTGGCAATTAACAGTAAAAGGTTGTAATAATAATATTATACACTGTGCAACAGTTAAAACCCCACATTATCCACATGTACAGGAGATGCTGTGTAATGAAACACAAATTAACAGGATAAATAACAGGACAAATAACCCAATGTCCAGTTTCATCCCATCACTGGTAATGGGACAGGTATTTGACACTGGGTTACAGACATTTCACCAAATATTCTGCATCATGCAGCCCTCTCAGAAATGCAGGTGCACTCATTACCCAGAGCCTACACTCCCCTTCTGCAATCCATTACCCTGCCACCCCAATTAACTGACAGCTCAATCATCCCAGATTTGCCATTCCAAGCCCATTACTGCCAGGATGAGGGCAAAGGGCAGTTTGTGGCACAAAACCCACTCAGGGCACTGCTGTTTATCATACTTCACTCATGGAATACAAGTTATTTACCTGGCTCTCCACACCCATAGTCCCAAACCACACCTCCTCCTACCCCATTTCTGTTTTCCACGTGAGTTATGCAAGCAAAGCTATTTATTACAGGGATGGACACACTCCTTTTCTCCCCCAAACATGCGCCCCTTTCCTACAGCATTGAAAACCTCTCAACAAACAATACCATGGAATACCTGCCTGCATTTTGGTCACGTTTCAGGATGTCCCTCAGAGCTATGGATAATCCCCTTACAGAACGGGATCCCGCATGGCACTTGACTGTGTAATTGAGCTGGTACACTGAGATGGGAGCTTTGACTGTGCCAGAAGTCACAGTCCCTTTTTTCACTCCTTTTTACAGCACTGCCAGTACTTTCCCAGTCAGGTAAAAGACACACCAGTTGTTCCACTGGTAAGAGCTGCAGCACCTCCCTAAGCTCAGACACTTTTCCACAACAACCAGTACAACGCCTGTGAGCTCAGCTTCTCTTTTGTTTCAGGCCAAATACCAGCCTTATTCTTTTTGCTCTAAACACGCATGAATTTTGTCTGGAACAGAAAACTCATTGTCTTTGGGCCCCATCTACTCGCACCCTTCCTGCCTAAGCAGCTCTTTCCATGTGCCGCAAATCACTTGGAAATGGATGGCAGAGGAGAACTCAGCTGCTCTGATAACACCTGGACTGGCAGCTCAACCTGACACACTTTGAATTGGGTGCCAAGTGGTGCCCGTTTGAGATCAGAAGGGAAGCGCCTGACAAAGCACCGCAGCAGATGGGCCCGTGTTTATTCCATAGGTGGGCAGGATCTGCAAGTGACAGTCTGCAAGCCCAGCTGTTGGAATTTAAAAGCAGGAGCCTCTCTCTGTCTGGGCAAACAGGGACATTTCTAGGGGCCAAGTCTACTTCTGACAGCAATGCCGGAATCACCCTGTCCCTCCTCCATCTGTCCTGCCAAAAATACCCTGGTTTGATGATGCCTTTATGCAGATTACATGGTCCAGAATGGGACAGCACCCCCTTTCCATTATAATTTACCCCTAGGTGAGCACAGGCCTTGCATTGGCTGTGGTTTGTACTGGTACAAACAAGTAACTGTAAGCAACAATAAAAATCTGAAATATCAGCTACGTACCCGAGCACAAGCAAAGGAAGTTTTTACAAGTCTTCGGACAAATGTCTGAGAAGAGCTGAAACATAATTCGACCAACTGAAAAATAATTTTTAAAAAAATTTGCATTTTAGAACTGTTTGGAATAAGAAAATCTGCATATAAATCAATCTGTACGTTTTAAAATGTAATTTTTTTGAGAAAAGGTTATTTTATCAAGCAGAATAAGAAAACAGCTTAAGTATGTGTATATTAAAACAAGCAGCAAGAAAGAACAGTAACATAATTGCATTAAAAAAACCCATTAAGCAATATCATTACATCCAATTTATCAGAAGTCCGAGAGATTCCATTGTGATTTGAACCTGGAAAGCCAAGCTGATTTACTAAAATAGTTTATCACGTCAGATCTTTTCCATTTTGAAAATGATTTCCCATAAATACAGGTCCTCAGAGAGCTGGAGCAATTCCCTCCCCAATTACTGTGTTTATACAAATACATTAATAATCACATTTCCACAGTTTTCCCTGTGATCATTACCTACAAAGTCCAACTGGCTTAGTTCCATATTGTGCTGAGGATTATAGATGTATTGGCACTCTTGGCCTGAAATCCTTTAGTTTAAAAAAACCCAGATGAACCAAACAGGGAAGGTGGGAGGCAGGCAGGACTAATGCTCCACTTGCCAGACACTATGAACCAAATATTTTCTCTTTGCTACTGGTGGTAGTTGTGCTATGTACCTTCCAAAACTATTAAAATACTACTGAAAAGGGGTTGAATATAAAGAAAACTGTTTTAAAACTGATTTACATTTTTTATTTTATTTTCCAAGATACTGGGATGTATAGTACTAAAAAAAACCCAACCAAAACAAATCACTCTCAAACACATGAAATCTTTAAAAAATACATAATTAATAAAGAAAAAATTGGTATCTCTGCAGGTTGTAAAATAATCCATAGGAGCCACACTGTTGGGCAGGATTACAAGAAAACCAGTAAAAAATCTGTCAATGAGCACTACACTCTAGTGGTGCACACTGGTAAAACTTCATCGTTTAAAAAAGTAATTACTCCAAGAATAACTTCCCTTTTCTTTCCTTCAAAGAAAAAAAAAATTGAAGTTCAAATGTATTTCATCCCATAATTAGTCACCAAAAAAAAATCTGAGAGGCTTCTAAGAAACTGTATTCAATATTAAGGCTTTGTCCAAATATATACAAGTATAAGAAAGTGAACTGTTGGTTGAGAAAGGAAGAAATAAAATAACACCACCAGTACTTGATAATCTTAGATGAAAATTCAAGATGCCTTGAGCTGTTGAAATGTCTGCATCTCATTAACTGCAGTAAGAATGTTCTCTGAGCATTCATCATTACAGCAGGGAAATCTGAAGGAAATGGGTAGGGAAAGTGTCCAAAGAATGAAGAAACAGGGAATATCCAAAGATCCCCCATCAAACAGCAGTTCTGTAACTACCACTGTGACACAACTGCTATTTGCAAGTGAAAAGACCATTCTAAGCTGTGAGGACTGAAGATTTATACTAAGAACACAACAGAGATGACAGTTTAGCAGGAGAGTTATCAATTTTCATTATAGCCCAGGAATTCAGGGGAGCACAAGTCCCATTCCCATTCCTCTGCTGCAAAAGCACCGAACTGAACAGTGACCAAATGCCTTAGAGAGCCACATCCAGATTTTACAGAATCATGGAAGAGAATCCCAGAATGGTTTGGGTTGGAAGGGACCTTAAAGCCCATCCAGTCCCACCCTCTGCCATGGGCAGGGACACCTTCCACTATGCCAGGTTGCTCCAAGCCCCGTCCAACCTGGCCTTGGACACCTCCAGGGATCCAGGGGCAGCCACAGCTTCTCTGGGCACCCTGTGCCAGGGCCTCCCCACCCTCACAGGGAATTTCTTTCTAATATCCCATCTACACCTACCCTCCTTCAGTTTAACACCACTCCCCCTTGTCCCATTACTCCATGCTCGTGTGCCTAAATCCCATATGTCCCCTCTCCAGCTCTCTTGGGGCCCCTCTAGGTCCTGGGAGAGACTCTAATGTCTCCCTGGAGCCTACTCTTCTCCAGGCTGAACAGCCCCAACTCTCTCTGTCTCCACAGAAGATTCCTCCTGCATTCACTGTGTGAAATAACACATGTCACTTTCCAGGGAAAAAGCTGTCACTACCCTCATTCTACTCTCCAGCCCAGCTGCTGCTTCACCAAGGTGCCAGCAGCCAAGCAACTGAGGGGTGTTAGTCCCTGCAGGCTCCAGAAGGGACTTTTACCCTGAGGCATAAATTGTAGAAGGATTTTGGTTGCAAGCCCTCCTTACAAACCCACCACATTTAGCGCCTGAAGCAGCAGACACCAGCACTTCCGTGTTCCACTGAAGAACTCATTTCTTGCAGATGACAAGGCAGAAGACAGAAAGAGACATTCATAACCAAGGTATCGGTTTCAGCAGTATTTTTCACCAGTGCTTTGTCAATAACAAAGTCTGCCAGGTGCTCATAAAATCACAGAATGACTCGTGCTGGAAGGGACCTTAAATCATCCAGTTCCATGGGCAGGGACACCTTCCACTAGATCAGGTTACTCCATGCCCCATCCAGCCTGGTCGTTTTATGCCCTTCAACTCCCTATAAATTGAAATGCACGTATCAAACATCCAAAGATTACAGATTCAGTTTATAAGATAAGGGCTCTCTCCTCCATAAAACCTGGAGCACTGCTTACCCAGTTAAATCCAGCCACAGAAAATGCTGCCGTCTGCTCCTGAGACACAAACCACACACTGTGTATCCATCTGCTGGGTTACTGTCTGCATTTTACTGCAACTGCATGAATACCATTATCGCTGAAAGGTTATATTTTCCACTGACAAACAGGCAATTAAACGTGCCAGAGAAAGATCAAACACATTTTCACACCTTGGTCAAAGATGCATGAAAGAACAGCTGCTAATAAAAAAATTAATAAAAGTATGTATGATCAGGACCTACAAATCTTTCTTTTGCCTCATCCCTCACAAAGAAGAAAAATCTCATTTTCAACTTGGAGCTGAGGTATATGCTGATATAATACAGATAAAAAAAGCATTTGAGATGCTACTAATTTCCCCAGATTTAGACACCTCTTCTCTGAAATGATCCACCTTCAGTGCAGAGAGAATTTCCAATGCTTTCTTCAGCTTCATTTCCCCGATGCAAATGTTAAGTTATCTGATGAGGGAACAAGCTCTCTGTGACTAACCATAATGTTTGAACAGTAAATTAAAATAAACAAACAAAAACTGCTAAAAAGAGCCAGTCAAGTAGGGAAAAGCTGCTCATAAACCTACCAAGAGTCCTCAGTTGGCTTTAACCAAGAAATGAGCCTGCACAGACACCTCAGTTCCAGGCTGAAGTAAAAACTGCTGCAATTACATTTGCCTATTATTTATGAAACAATAATTTGATAAAGTATTATTTGTTAGCAGGCTTTGA
This sequence comes from Eulacestoma nigropectus, assembly GCA_013397775.1. NCBI lineage: Eukaryota > Metazoa > Chordata > Aves > Passeriformes > Eulacestoma > Eulacestoma nigropectus. The sequence continues at coordinate 1,870,883 of VZTE01003410.1, read as the reverse complement.
ACTTATTTTTTTAAGAATTAGTTAAGTGGTGAAAGAAATATGTACATTACAGCAAGTGATGCCTATATAAAATCTAAGCTGTTTGGAAATTTGATAAAGTGCTCTCTGCAGCTAATGAGCTGCACCAATTAGAGAAACCAGAAGGCAAAATGACCCAAAATAATCCAATTTCAGAACTCTGTCTTCAAACTAAAAGATGAATTTTTTGTTTTGTTTCTGAACTCCTTAACAATTTTCCAGCTGAAGAAGAACTAGTACTTGATTCAAATTAAGTGGGAAAAACTCAAGGTAGGAATATCCATGCTATACTGAAATAAGGGCTCCTGCTAGCAAAGTTCATTAAAATAATCATTGATTTCAAATGTTTATTGTTTCAAAGGTAAATCCTCCAATTTAGCTGCTTAACTTTTTGGAAAAAACGTTGGGAGCCAAACACACACAGTTTTAAGTTATTTTCCAAGTAACATGAACAGTTTTGCTACATTTTATTATGTTTGGACCACACAGGTATCAAGTTCAGCTACACACTCTCAAAATTAACCTGTTTTTTTCCAAATTGTATCTACTGGATTTTATCTTTCCTCAATTTCTTAGAGTAAACCAAACAAGAGGTACTTTTCCCACCCTATCAGCAGGAATATCCGGCTGAAGGAGAAAGCAGGGATTACAACCACTAAGACAGTGATGCACAGCCCAGGATAGCTGCCAAGGGCCCAAAGGCTCAGACAGATTTGCATCCAAGTTTAAATAACAGCTCACTAAAAGAACCCTATCTGAATTTTATTAATTTGTTTATCCCTAAATCTGTCAACGCTAATGCAGATAAATTTAAAAAAAAAAACCTGCTTCAAAGTAGAAATGTGGCTACAGTTTTCAAGGGAATAAAAGCTTAGTGTGGAACAAGAACAGATTTTATTTAAAATACGAGATTCAAGAATGGATGCCCCCATGCCCCTGAGCAGGGATCTGTAGTTCTGACACATTAACACTTTGTTAACACCTCTGTGCCCCACTTGCATTCTTTGCAGGGAAAACCTCCACAAACTTCTCTCCCCAGCTCTCTCCTAAGCCCATTCTGCCACAAATACCACCGGAAGTTCCGTCCACTCCCTTCTTCCGTGGTCTCCAAAAAACCAAACTTATTTCAGTACTGCACACACCAAACATTCCCTGGGTTCAGTTTCCCAGGGATACGGAAGTGAGAGGCTGCACTTGGCCTTCTCCTGGCAGAGGAGGCCGATCAGTATGTCTTTCATTTACTCATCCAACTTGTTCCAGACCTCAAGGTGAGACTTCAGGGTATTTCATCCTGCACTGACATCAACAATTCCACATGATTATTGTGAATAAATTTTTTATTGAATCCTTCAATATAGGAACTTCAATGAGTTCCTTTCAAATCTCTATCTTACCACCCTTGATAGTGGTTTCCTCCATATGGGATCCCCCTTGGCTCCTGCTGTCCCACACACAGTGGGTTGCCCAGGGGTTCATGGACAGCCAAAGTTCTGGGTTCATGCTGCTCTACTTTCTGCCAATATACAACTTTTTCCCTTCAAAAGACTAAAAGTTAATGTGAAGCCAGTTGAGAACAGTTTCTGTCTTTAGGAAACATAACAAAAACCCCACAAGGCATCACTAGATCTACTACTGGAGGGACAACAGAATGACTTTTGCAGTGGAGCTCATTTCACATAAATTCATAGCAGCTGAAATCTCAAAATACACCAAACTTCAGGCAAAAGTGACTAGAAAGAGAGAAGTAAGGAAAGACCAGACTGGCTGATAAGGGAAGGGACTTACCCCAGGAATGAAAGAATCTGAAATGGAACAAATCAATGAGCCAGGGGTCAAACAGTAACAGAAGACAGGAGGAAAAAAAAGCGAAAAAAAAAAAAGAAGAGATATGATAAAGGAAATTATTCTATGAATAAGAATGAAACAAAGCAAAAATGAGTAAATTTAACATACTTTCTGATGGATAAAGCCAGTCAGGGGGTGGGGTGAGGAGGGGAGATGTGGGAAAAAGATCTTGGATGGCCACAGGAACTGCTACAGCAGCCGACTGCATCTGTGACATCCTAGTGGGACATCTGTTCCAATTATCACGGTACCTGAAAGGCTGCAGCTTCACAGAGATTTTGCCTCACAGAGTAAAGACAGAATTATTTAAATAGGCATCTGCTGCCATCCCAAAATTCTTGCAATACTGTAAGCAGTTTAATCCTGTGTGCACACTGCAGGTGCCCAAATCCACTGGTGGGGGGCCCAAAAGAAGGGAGAAGCACTGTTTGTGCCAGTATCAAAATAAATGCTTCTTCCTGATTTATTTTCCATTTGCCCTTTAAAAATTCTGAGCCACAACCTGCATTCATAAAAAAAAAAAAAAATGCTTAACAGGCAACTTACTAAAAGCAGCCTAAATTTAGCCTTAAGAAACATCAAGCCAACAGAGTTTGCCCCACTGCAAGAGGCAAGTACAAGCTGGCACTGTGTTGTATTCCAAGATGCTGTAGCTGTAATAAAATATAGACACAAAAGCTGTAATAAAGCTTCTGGAAGCACAGCCAAAGCAAAGATATTCACTCCTGCATTTTCTAAGGGATTTTATTAGAGTAAAACTGACCTAACTTTTAATTGCTACAGGTATCCTGGCACGCACTGGGCAAGCAAAGCCTGGAAGGGGAGAGCCAAGATTTGGCAGCTGCGTGGGGGGAACATTTTTGGATTCCCAGCAACCGATGGTGTAAAAAATGACAGAGTTTTGTGTTCTGCAGGCAAAAAGATGCTTCCAGTGCTGCAAGAGGCACATCCCCCTCTCTCTGCATTTTGTGGAGATGTTAGTTCAGCTTTTTAGTGCACGCAAGGTGGGGGCAAGGCCTTTTTTCTTGACTAGCAACAAAATTCAGGGCTGTACTGCTCCCCACTTCTCCCTACATCGCCTAAAAATGAACAAGCACATCAGCTTATTTACTGAAGTCAAACAAGCAAAATGTTCATTTGGAAATCTGCTGGCAGCTTAAAAGTTAAAACGAAAACTAGTGCCAGCAGGAGAGCACATCTCTCAGAGTTAGTGCTTGGTGTCACCTGGAAGCACTGATTTACCACTTGATTCTGCTTTTGAAGGTCATCCTAGAGCTAAGAGAGCAACGTTTAAGCTTTTTAAATATATCCTTAAATCCCGAGACAGAGTTGCAAGGTGAATTAACAAACAGGCACTCAAATAAAGTAGCATGACCAGACAGCACGCAAGTCCCAACACCAATTTCACAAACTGGCGTTTTTCCTGCAAAAATCCAAGCCATTCGTCAGGTGCAATGAAACCAGCAGGGCTCTGAGTCCGATGTGCAGCTGTGATATTCCTGTTACTTTCAAGAGAAAATAAATGCAGACAGGCACAAGCAGAGCCAAAGCCCTGGGTCTGCTCCAGGTAACCCAAGCTCTGCACCACCAAGAACACCAACGCTGCAATTCCTCTCTGACAGCTCTATCAGTCACTGAACCCAAATAGGTTTGGGGGAAACAAAGTAATCCACTTTCACTCAAGATGCACAGCTCAAGGCTGAGGAGGGGATGAGGCAGGAAGAGAGATTATGAAGTGGGAGCAGCAACCTGTGCAGGAAGAGCAGAGAAAACAGCGCAGGGGAGATCCTTCAGATGGAGTCAGAACAAAAAAACCCACACTAAACCTATTAAGATTAACAGCAAATGAGATGAAGAATGAATTGTCTTTGCTATAAATCAATCCCATCGAACTACCATTCCTAACTGGAAACCCACCCAACCTGAAACAGTTTTAGTTGTCTCATTCCATAGTAAATTCCACCCAAAATTAAAGCAATGGAACATGTTAAAACTCCACTTACATCACCACTCTTCACTGAAAGTATTCAGAAAACAAACTGTCAATCAAAATAACTCAGATAGGAGTTACAACAGCAACAGATTCACAGATACAGCCTATCAGTCTCTGAAGTTAGAACAGAACCTCTCTTTTGAAACTGTGGTGAAAATAAAACGCTAAAAGGGTTTCAGTTGCATCTAATCGCAGCTGAAATTTGGAATCTCGGAGATATAAGCTCTTAATTCAAAGGTTTTCAGAGAAACATTGAAGTAGAAAATGAAAGTGAAAGCATAATGAAGCCATCACATACATTCATTTTTTCTGGAGACAAGTGGTAGCAAGATAAAGCACGGAGTATGTGTGAGACAACTAATATGCATTGATAAATGCGTGTTCAAAGAGATGGGTGAGAAAATCCCCACTCCCATCTTTACAGAGAAGGGAAAACACAAGAGGGAACCCAGCTGCTATTGCAGCATTAAAACTCACAGCCTACCACTTCTGGGCATTACACTTGCACAGGGAAAATATGAGTTAAAAGATGGATTTATTTTAATTATCGGGTTTTTTTAACAGGCCAGCTGATGAGGTGTTCTGTGCTTCTATGATTGAATGCCCAGTTCTTCCTTTACATTCAGGAGACGCATTCTGAGCAGGACAAGAAAAGATTTAGCCCAGATGACCTCTCTTAAGTTCCTTTCCAATTTTAATTACTGTATCATTAAAAGTACTCATAGGAGTAAACATCCAGTCTCCTCACAGCCTGCCCCGATTTTCCATAGTTTATAGAAGTAGCATAACAAAGGTATGACAGAAAAGCTATAATACATCACCAGACGGCTTTTTACCTTCAAAACAGCGTTCACCAGCCCAGCCGAACCTTTCTATTCATGTGTGCAAATAAAAATCGATCGCAAGAGAGAATAAAGAGCATCCAGCACCCCAGGAAACATCCGAAGTTATTAAAAAGTAACTCAGAAATAATGCATCAATGGCCAAACTCGCTGCTAGCGGCTTGGGCCCATTAGTGAGGCAAAAACGTGATTTAAAAGCCCCAAACACAGCCTTACCTGGTTCCCTGTTGATCTCTATTTCGAAGAAACACTGGGGCCGGTCCTGCACCCCCATGGCCGCCCCTCGGCCTCGCCACCTGGACACAAAGCAGAGAAGGAGCCCCCGCGGTCCCTCCCTCCGTCCCTCCCTCCTCACCCAGGGGTTCGATTACAGCGGGGCGGCTCCGCCTCAGCCGCGACCCCGGCGGCGGGGGAAACTCGCTCTGAGGGGAAGCGGTTCCTGCCGCGAACACGCAGCCGGGCTCGGCGCCGTCAGCGCGGCCCATCCCCTCCTTCCA
>VZTE01003410.1:1846003-1865499 GCA_013397775.1 Eulacestoma nigropectus | reverse complement strand
CCAGGCCACGCCCCCTGCCCGCCCTGCCCGCCGCGCTTTCCCGCCCTCTGCGTGAGGGGCCGGGGGAGGCGGCGCCGGGAGGGGACGCGTGACCGACCTGTTCCCTGTGCCGCGTTTAAAGTGATGAGTATTTAAATAGTAATAGTAATGTGAAAGAAATAAATCCAGCTCTTAACTCATACTTTGCCGGGATGGGGGGGAAAAGGGAGTGGCGCCATGAGGGGATGGGGGCTTCGCTCCCTCCTACACATGCCGTGACCGAGCTCCCCCGTTGCCGCGGTTAAAACGATGAATGTTAAAAAAAGAAAAAAATCCAACTCTTAGCTCATGCTTTTCCCCTATGGGAAGTGTAATTGCCTGTGAGTGGTAGGCTGTGAGTTTTAATCCTGGAAATAGCGGCTCGATTCCCTCTGGTGTTTTCCCCTCTCTGTAAAATGGGAGTGGAGATTTGCTTGCCCACCTCTTTGAACGCGGCTCGGGGAGGAGGAAAGGGCTTTACAGAATACAGAACCATAATAAATAGCATCGTACATAACCTTTGCAGAATAAATATAGTCAATAAATAACAGAATAAATAACCTTTGCAGGATAAATAACCCCCATGGTGGGAGTATCTCATTGCCCTGACCCCTCACCCTCATGGCTGTGCAGGGCTGCAGAGCTGAGGGACTCGCCCAGCTCCTTCACCCCTTTAATTCGAGGTGTCTAAGACGACTCTCCATGAAAGTAAAATATTTTTGCTAGTATAAATAAGCCCTCAGAAGATTATGTATGGAAAATGTTCCCTGCAATGCGTTCCTGGTTCCTCCTCAGGATGAGAACGTGGCTGCTGCTAGCCTGGGATCATCCTGCCTCTTGCTCAGCCTCAGCCTTGCCGTGTCTTAGAAAACCAAAAAAAAATTTAAACCAAATACATTTTAATGATTGCAGCAGGCCATAGGTTATTTATTCCGTGTTGGGGATGTTGGACAATGCTGGAGTGTGGAAGTGGTAACGAGAAATTGAAGTGTCAAACTGTTTAGGAAGGAGAATTAAAACTGTAAATCCTCAGCCTAACACATCCTGCAGGCCAAGTTACTTCACAGCAAAGATGTCCAGAAGCTTAAAACAGTTTGGTTTATTAATTTAATTTATATAAATACTCTTGTAACAGTACCTTTATTAATTCCAGAAGGAAGTTTTGTTTCTTTCTAAGCAGGAAGGACGCTTAGTTCTCAGGACTCAAAAAGCAAATTATTTCCAATGCTTCCCAGAAGTTGTACAAACCAGAACTCTGCAGTAATTTTACCTGGCAGCAGTATCTGCAATTATGTCCTTGTCTGAGGAGAAATTCAGAGATTTTAGAAAAAAAAAAAAAACAACCCTGCTGAGAATAAAGTAGCAATGCTGAAATCACAGGATATTTTAGCTGTTGGGAGTGCAGCAAAGTGGGATTGCTTTAGATGTAATTTATCTATAGTTTAATGGTTGCTGTCACGATAGTGTTGGAGCATCTCTTGAAATTTTAACAGCCAGATTCTGTCATTCTTTATTAGGTCTAATAACACATGATTGTGCAAGTGGTCCCTCAGGAATCCTGTCACTGGAGTTGTCACACTGGTTTGCTGGTCCTTGGGGATACTTAGAGGGTAAGCTGTCAAAAAATATGGGGAAAAAAAAAAAGTAGCAATTCTGGTCCTAAATTATTTAGCTGTGAAATGCTCTTATAAAGTAGAAGGGTGTTATTTGCCTCCCTTTTCCATGGTAGCTGAGAAACAAAGCTACCGAGAAGTTGAGTTGCAGGAGGTCTGCAGGAATTCCTTGCCAGAATTAAAATTTGAAAGCACATCTCCTTGATTTCCTTAATCTTCAAATAAATTATTAATTCCCTTTCACCTGCAGTTTCTTGCTTTTCTGTCCTCACAACATGAACTTGCTAGAGGCAGATGTGCAAATAAATAAGGAAAAAGTCTCAAAAAAGGCATGGAAATTTGCTGCTTGCTCTTGATGAAAATAGCAAAGATTGTGAGCAATAAAAAAAAAGAAGTTAATTTCAAGCCCTGATTATTTTAATAAAGAAGCAAATTGAAAAGAAGTTGTGATCCCTTGGGAGATAAGCTCTTAAGATCATGTCTAGGACTAGAGCTGATAAATATGCAGTTTGGTGGAAGAAAGAGATACCCAAAAAAAGACTTTCCAAAGCACATCTGAGGCCGGTCTTTTGAAAGATGAAACACTGAGTTACAAATGAAGATTTTTTTTCCCTCGTGTTCCTCTCTGGGAGCTGCTGCAGATGCTGCTCTGGTCACATCCTGTGTCCATTGAAAGCAGTGACAAAGTCCCCTTTGATGGCAGTGGCTCTGGGTGTAGGCAGTGTGAGGGGGATCACACTCAGCACGCTTATGAATAATTGCTTCTGTATCATTCTAGTTTTTGACAGGCCTTAAATTTGTGAAACACCCTCCCTTTATAGGCTAAAATTTTCCTGGTTATTTTCCAGTCCAAGATACAACGTCTGCGCACACTGAGATCCGCGGATCCAACTTTATCCTATCTCAAATCAGCTTTAGAGATTTCTTGGTGGTACAATTCATGCCTAAGAATCCACGTTGACAAATCTTGGCTGGAAGCTGCATTCTTTCCTGACACAGGGCCCTCTTGGTCTGCGAGGGTGAAAAGTAGGAGGCTGCAAAGCCCCTGCAGAGCAGCTTCAGAGCCTGCGGGCACTTTGGGGTAAAACTGCTTGAACTGGGGCACAGACTTTAATTTCCAAAGTGTCTTTGATTGCCTTAATAACTATTAGTCTCCATGTGGCCATGAAAGCTTGAACTAAGCAGCTTTTGTTTAGGTATTTGTGGAGGCTTTTCCTTATCTTTTTTGCAAATTCCATACGTGGAACCGGAGACTGCAATGGGAAATGAGTTTTTTTTTCTGAGCAACAAGTTGTTGGTAGAGGGCCTAATGCCTGAAAAACCTCTGCTCTGCTCCTTGATGCTGAGTGTTTTCCTACCTAGTTTGTTACTTAAGGAGGAGAAGGAATTTCCAGCAAAGCTTTGCATTATCTGGGGCATTTGGGTTCAGGGGGTGGTGCTCAAAATACTTTCGTGAGACAAATTCACGGCTGCTTGTTCAAAATCTCACTCTTCACTGTTCCATGCAGATTCTGCTCCAGGAGGGATGCAAAGTGTTGACACCAGGAGAAGAACTGACTCAGAGCTGTTCACGTGGGTCACTGAAAGATAAAAAAAGAGCCAGAAAATTCTACATTTAAATTAGAAAAAGACTTGTGTTACTGAAGAAAAGACGAGCACCTGGAGTGTTTCCTTCAGGCAGTCAGTCGTGCAAAGCCATTTCTTTGGTATTTGTTATGAAAAGTAAATGTTGCAGATCAGAATAACTGAAAAGGGGCTTTAATTGCGCCAAGCCTCAGTGCTGAGCACACACGAAGTTAAAAGTGAAAGGCCGACAGGGAGTTTGTCTGTTAAGCAAATGAGAACAGCAAAAAGGGGTCTCATCACAAAATCCCCAGGTCAGCATTTGAGTTTAGAGAGCTAAAAGGGAGGAAATGGCACGTCTCAAGCAAATGTTTGATCCTAGGGCTTTTGCTGGGAAGGAGCACTGGTGTGGGGACACACTTGGACAGGCTACAGGGATATCTGTAACCTCAGACATCCACACTGTGCTGCCTGCGGTTCTCTTCCCAGCCTTCTTCAGGCTTCCCTTTTTCCCCGGGATATCCTGTGAACCCACTTAATACCTGAACCACTAACACACTTCCTGAAGGATTACTGAGCATCTCCCCATCCTGCCCTGAAGCTTTAGGAGTGTTTCCATCCCTGGCATGAGTAGGTGGCCCCATCTGCTATCCAGGCAGTAAACAGAATTTGTTAATGACTGCCCCAGCGTGATAGAAATATCAGCAACTCATTAATCCATTTTGTGTGAATTGCTTAATGGGGCAGGGAATATTCCTGTGCTTGTGGCTTCTTCAGGCCTTGAAATCCACATTTCATCCGAGCTACTGCAGGATAATCCCTGCCTCCACAACCTTCCTGTCTACCTACATGCTTATTTGCTCCCCTGCTTGCATTAGTATGAGTTCTGCCCAAATAATTTTACAAAAATACCTCAATTTTGTAAATATTCTACTGTGTGTAGATAAAGGAGTTGATGATTTTACATTTCCTTAACTAATAAATGCCTGATGTGTGGGTCGGTGCCTTGTGAATGTCTCAAGGTCACACTTGGCCTGATCCCAACCCCGAAGTGATTAATTATTTTTTTTATTTACTTCAGGGGGTTATAATTCAGAATTATGAAAAAAAAAAAAAAACCCACCCTGATGTCTTGCTAGCAATCAAAACTATTCTTTATGCAAAGGCAGAAGTGTCTTACCTCATATCAGACATGATTTACCCACTCAGTAACACTCAAACTAGGTCAAAAACAAGAGGTTCGTTTATACAGCATATAATTAACCAGTGAAACCTGGTGCCGCAGGAGACTGCTGAGGTTAATGATACGATGTCTGGTTCTGCTTGTGGAGTCTTGCGTGGAAGCCCAGTAAGTGGGACATGCTACAGAATAGCAGCACAAGGGAGTTTTTACCCTTTCCAATAAAATTAGACTGTTTGTGTTACTGTGTTCTTGCCATCTCCCATCTGTTTCCCTGCGCCTCTTGTCTCTCGTATTAAATCCTGAGCTCTCGGAATGGGTGACAACAGAGGGCTTTTGGTAGGGACTTTGACAACCTCTGTCGGTCTGCTGTCAGTAAAAGGGATAAGGCAATTTTGCCTGAAAGCCTGCTCATGTTCAGAAGTGACACCGAGGCAGAGATTAGAAATAAAAAATGGTACTGAGCAAGTAGGAAAGGAAAATTCATGTGTATTGCTGGAGGCAGCCACACAGCCCTGTAAGAGGCTTGGTAGGAAGTGTAATATCCCCAGGATGACTTCAGTTCGAACTAATATTTAATTAATAGCTTTTTGAGGGGAACATGGCACGATGATTCCTCTCCCCTAGATTTTTCCCTTTACTTTTTTCCCGTAAAGTTTAATTTACCTTTTTGCCTTTGCATTATTAAAGACGTGTAAACCCAGCTCGATATTCTCACACAGCACCATCTGAGAACACTCTGCTATGCAGCTTGAAACGCTTGAAACTGAGTCAGCTCAGGTGCTTCAGAGCTTGTTAGCTTCAGCTCAGACAGCTTCTGCAGCCCGGTGCCAGCGCCATGGCTTGCAGGAGGGATTGTTAATTAGCTGAGATGCAAATGTACGCGGAGATTCGGGGCCCTGCCTGTGCTGGGGACTATCGAAGCAGCTCTGCAGAGCGGCAGAGATTCATCACTTTGCTGTGGTGAGACAGAAATGACTTCACGTAGCGCTGGCGGGACACCTTGTCACTGCTGTCCCAAACTTCCTGCTCCAGGGGTGTGACATGCAGCACAGAGAGGCTGGAGCTGGCTCCGAGCAGAACCAGCTGAGCTCTGCGTCGCTCCGAGACCCAAATTGGCCCCGGAACAAGTGCGGCTCCATTTGTATGCGCTGCTGATCCTGAACCATTAAATCATATGGAAACCACGCTGACTCCACACAAAGCCATCTCGGGGACGGGTAAATCCATACAGCTGCCAGTGCTTTAAAAATAAAGAATTCAAGGCACAGCGTGCAGGGAACTGGGTGAAATGTAGTGGCCCCTGTGAGCTGGAAGGTCAAACTAATTGATACAGTGCTTTGTTCTGGTGTTAAAGCGGTGAATCTGCAGCTGAGGCTCCAGAGCAGAGTGATAATAACAGCAAGAGCAGTGCCAGTAAGGGAAAGCCGAGCAGTTGGCAGAGCCATGGCTGCAGCGAGGCGGGGAATTCGCAGGAGATCTGAGTAGGCAAAAGGGAACAGCTCCGTGCGCTTGAACCTGAGGAATGAACGGACAATCCTGCTAACAAAAGAGGGCACTGAAAAATTCAGGTCAGCAGGTCGAGGGAGGTGATTCTCCCCCTCTGTTCTGTCCTCCTGAGACCCCACCTGCTGTGCCCTGTCCATCTCTGGAGTCCTCAGCACAAGACAGACGTGGATTTGTTGAAGCTGGTCCAGAGGAGGCCACAGAGGTGCTCCGAGGGTTGGAACACCTCTTCTCTGGAGCCAGGCTGGGAGAGCTGGGGGTGTTCACCGGAGAAGAAAAAGCTCTGGGGAGACCTCGGAGCCCCTTCCAGTGCCTAAAGGGGCTCCAAGAGAGCTGGTGAAGGACTTGGGACAAGGGCCTGGAGTGACAGCAATAGGGGGAATGGCTTCAAATTGAGAGAGGGCAGGGTTAGGTGGGATATTGGGAAGTAATTCTCCCCTGTGAGGGTGCTGAGACTCTGGCACAGGTTGCCCAGAGAAGCTGTGGCTGCCCCTGGATCCCTGGAAGTGTCCAAGGCCAAGTTGGACGGGGCTTGGAGCAGCCTGGGATAGTGGAAGGTGTCTCTGCCCATGACAGGGGGTTGGAACTGGATGGGCTTTAAGGTGCCTTCCTTCTCCAATAATTCTGTGATTCTGTGACTCTATGAAATTCTGGCTTGTGGGTACAGGCAGGATGGATTCCTGCAGGGAGTTCCGGCAAAGAAGTGGGCGGTTTCTATAGGAGGAATGAAGGATTGCCAGAAGTCCTCTCTTGGCACAGTGCCTTTAGAGAACAGCAGTAATAAAACATGCAGTGCCTCCTGGTAGCAGTGCTGGTAATAACCATCCAGATGAATATTGATGTTGATATAAATAAAGCTCTATGCAATTACAATCAGCTAAGGTTAGGAAGATATTGTTTTTCCGGATTGAACAATTAAGTGCAGTGCGAGCACTTACAGATAGAGCAGGTTGGAAGATGGGAAGGATTTATATTGTCTTCTGGAACATTCAACAGTGGCCACTGTCAGAGATAGGAAACTGCATCGATCTGTTTGGGAATGACAATTTCTCTTTCCTGCAGCAGCAGCAGAATATCTGTGCTGGGAGTTCAGTGCCTCACTTAATTTGATACGAAAAGATATCTTGGTGGACAGAGATAAATAAAACTCTGGCACGATGTAGTGAAAATCTTGTTTATGCCTCTGCATAGGAAGAGTTTGCCTTATGATAAGACAGGAGCTTAAAGTAAAACCTGAATGTAAACATGTAAATAAGATGTGAATCAGGGAGCAGCCAACCTCCAGCCTGCTTCCTTCCAGTGCATGCCAAAACTTCCCTCCCAGTGTGAGAAATTAGGATTGGCCGCATGAGAAACCACACAGAGATTTTGAAAATCATTGAATAGTTTGAGTTGGAACAGATCTTTTAAAGATCATCTTGCTGCAGGTGTCATGTAGGTGAGGTATCCTGTGCCTGCAGCTTGGATGTCCTGATTGAATCGTGTGTTCCTGTCAGTCAGACAGATAAATGTTGCTGTTCTGATGGAGGATTATGGATCAGCTGGGAAATCGTTTTTGTTACATTCTGCATCACTCTTGGATTTAGTCCTGGTGCTTGAATCTGCCAAGTATTTGTCCAGGGGATCTGCCTGGCCTTTGAGAGAGTAATAATGAATAACTAAGCCTTTTACCATCACAATAATAATGAAGTCTTAATGGCAAATTAAGGAACAGAATGAAGGAAAATCCAGCCATGAAGCTGTTGCTGCCAGTCGGTACCTAACTGGACAGTCAGATGTGGAAGAGTTAATGGATGGAGGTAAATGAAGGAGTGATAAAATCACACAATGTCTATAAACATAAATCAGGATCAATCAAATAGTGTCTGCACAGATTCAGCCTCAGATTCTGAGGCAAGAAACAGCTGTAAACCTACATATAGGTTTGTATATAAACCTCATGGAACTGGGGCTGTTGAGCCTGGAGAAAAGGAGGCTCGGGAGGGACCTTCTCACTCTCTGCAACTCTCTGACAGGAGGGTGCAGCCAGGTGGAGTTGTTCACTTCTCCCAGGAAACAGTGACAGAACGAGAGGAAATGGCCTCAAGTCGCACCTGGGAAAGTTTAGATTTGGTATTAGGGACGATTTCTCCATGGAAAGGGTGGTCAGGCATTGGAACAGGATGCTCAGGGAAGTGGAGTCCCCACTCCTGGAAGGATTTAAAAGATGTGTAGATCTAACACTTAGAGACATGGTTTAGTGGTGGCCTTGGCAGTGTTAATTTTGATTTTAGAAGACCTTTCCAAGCTAATAGATTCTATGATTCCATTCTGTCACTCTCTATTCCTGGGCTTTTAGATCCTGGCTGCACTAGAAAATGTTTCTTCCACATTCTATAAAGTGCTGGCCAGTTCAGTGCTACTGGTCCACATCTGCAGAGCTGACCAAACTGAAACCCACAGAATAGAAAAAGGTTTTGAGTATAATTTCTGATCCAAACATTGGATGCATCTGGGTCTAGTTAAAACATATGAGCCAGGGAAAATAATTGGAAAACTTCATTAAAGGGTATTTAATCACATCTCCATGGCCACATTTTCTCCTGCATCCCTGGTGGCACTGACAAGGAAGGTGTGGCGGAATCAAATTCTTCTGGTGCTATAAGTGGGAATGCGTCCTTTAATTCTGAGGTGAAAACAATTCATTTCTTGAAAGAAAACTCTGCCTCTGCCTTAATTTTCTTCCTGTTTTCCTGCCAGAGCACCAAATCAATCATTTTCCTTCTCTAAAGTCAACCTCAGCCATTGACTTGTCTCAAACAATTGTAGGATGAACCTGCTGTCAGGAACCACCTTCTGCTGCTTGGCCTGACTGAGCTGCCACTGATCCCTGGCAGGAACTCGCTCACACCCTCTCTACACCTTTTATTTGCTGTTCTACTTACAGGGAAATGAAGGGGAAAACCATAAAAATAACGAGCATGTAAACAACTCTGCTGGGGAGCAAACAGCTCTGAGGAAGAGCCGTGAAAAATCACACAGAGCAGAGAAAGTCTCCCGAGATAAATGTGACTATTTAGGGCAGCCAGACAGTAATTGCAGCATTTGCAAAAGTCAGCATGAATATGCCACATTACTCGCAGCAAACATCATATTTGAGGGACACAGCCTATTGTCTGTTCCTGAGGCCGGTGATTTTCTTTCGGTTTGTTCTATCTCTAATGGAGCAGACTTTCCGAATAATTTTCCCGGTGCCTTGTTCTCTCCCTTGCAGTTTAATGGGCTGTTACCAGCACTGGTGGTATCTGATGTGTGAAAACGGAGACAAGTTAATTTGGATTAGGAGTAACGGGAGTGCTGTAGTGCCACGGTTGGATGAGCTTTGTCCTAGAAGGGAGGTTTCTGGGAGAAACAATATCTGTGAGCAGAGGCATCATTTGCTGAGAGCAGTGAAATGTGGGCTCTTCGGAGGAAAATTGAGAAAACAACATTGCAACCACTTGTAAGCCTGAGCTTCCTTCCCTGACTTCTGGGATTTGTGTGAATGTGAGTACACTGTCATTTTCTACATCCTTCTCTGCTTAATACCCACCAAATATTTGTTCTGCAGGATGCAAGGGACGTGTGGGCATCGCTCAGGAAGCAGCTCTCTGGATCAGGCTGCAGTGTGGTTTTAATGGCTGTGGGAGCAAGATGGGAAAGTTTCTGTGAGGGTGGGGAGGCCCTGGTACAGGTTGTCCAGAGAAGCTGTGGCTGCCCCTGGATCCCTGGAAGTGTCCAAGGCCAGTTTGGACAGGGCTTGGAGCAACCTGGGATAGGGGAAGGTGTCCCTGCCATGGCACAGTTTCTGTGGTATCTGTCATACATCACCTCCAGATGCTCAACCCCAAATGATCCTAAACCAGAATTAAAGCCTATGAGATTTTTAAAGGAAAGACAGCTGGGGTGCTTTTTAAAAAATATTTTCAAGGATTCATATTTTTGCTCTACTCTCCTGTTATGAGATCTACAAATTACCTTTGCTCTGGAAAGCAAGCTGGGATTTTCCTTGGTTTCCCATTATTCCAGAATTTCGAACTTTAAAACCTCGTATTTTACACATTGTAGTAAAACACTTCTCTGAAAGTGTTCAAAAAATGGGTGGATGTGGCACCTGGGGACATGGTTTGGTGGTGAACGTGTCAGTGCTGGGTTAACAGTTGGACTTGATGATCTTAGAGATCTTTTCCAATCTAAATATTCAATGAATCCGTGAGACATCTCAGAGGTTGCATCCCTGTGGACAGGGACATGAAGCAGGCGTAGAGGGAGAAGTGACACCACCGTTACTCTCTCTTTGGATGAGCAGGGTGTGTTACACCACGCACTGTCACTGTAGGTGCCACAGTCCCTCCTCCTGTGTTAAACCTGTCCCCAGGACTGGTTAAACAACAGCATTTTAGAGGGGCTGTGAGCTCTGGTGCTCCTGGCTGCTGCTGCCAGACCTCAATTCCCCCTCTAATTATACCTGGCCACTTTTGATAAGCTTTTTTAAAATTTGCAGCTCTCCAGTGCTGCGCATTCAGCAGGGTGTATTTGTGTGGTGGATGATGTTGTTACTCTAAATCACTAATCCTAAAAATCCCCAGGGGGAAAAAAGGTTCTTTGAACATTATAAAACTGCCTATTTGCCTACTGCTAATTAGTCAAATATAACCTGCAGTCTCAATCTTCTTGGAGACTGGGGAGAATGAAAATACCCTGAGAGCAGGTGGGGAAGGGTTAACAAAGGAAACTCGGGCTGTGAAATTGAAATATTCTTTCTGGCTCGGAGAAAGCAAGAGCACTCATCAAGCACAGAGGCTCTTTATCTGGTGTCTGACAGTGCCACAGGGGACAGCGAGATGCTGCAAACCAAGGTCATTCCTGCCTCTTTGAAGTGATGCATTCCTACATGCTGGCACTGAGGGAAAACTGGACCTCCAGCTCAGCCAGACTGATCACTGACACAGGTCAGGCAAAAAAAAAACCAGCTGGAAAAGGCAGAAGTACCAGCACCCACATCCTCAGATACTGCGAGCTAAAAGGGATGAGGAAATTGTCCCATCTGACCTCGTTTAGGATTGGATTTTTCCCCAAGTATTTCTCCATAGAGTCCGATAAGTTGTTATGTGAGAGGGCGTAGTAGAAGTCAGCAACCTGTGGATGGCAGGTACATTAAAATTCTCCCTTTTTGAGTTGGGAATCAGAGGAGAAAATGAGACAATTTTTAGGATCAAATCTTACAAAAAATGAGGTATATATCTACCCAAAGGGCTACACGGACACCTACAAACCAGTGAAGATGGTCAGACTGGTGTGGACACTCGTCTGTTACTGTGCCGTTGTTGGCATTGCTTTGGGATGCTGTTGGCACCTCGTGACTGGCTCAGGTTTGGTCTGAGAAAGCCATGGACCAGCAGCTCCTGTTGGTCAGCAGAAGGAAGGAGCCAGCCTGTCCTGGGGGGCAGAACAGGAGCACAGTTCAGCTACGTCAACAGGAGCCCTGCTCTCAGGTCAGAGGATGAACCCTGACCTTCTTCATTTACGGGTAGGGATACAGTCAATTAACTTATTTGTGGGGTAGAAAAATGCCTGAGCTTTTAAACTGTGTCCTGTCAGTGCTTTCAGCTGCCACAGCACCGCCTGAGGAGGAGGAGCAATGATGGCTCTTTAGTGGAAGAACTGTCACAACATTTATCCAGAGCTGAGTGACCTGTTAGTTCCCAAGAAACACCAAAACTCTTCAGTAGGAAGCGGCTGACAATTTTTAAAGCCTGAAGATGCTGTGAATGACAGGGGGAGAGGGAACAGAGAGAGGGAGGCTCTGTTTTAAGGAGCACAAAGCTGCAACAGCTTCCTCACAGTCCCGGTCAGCTGGAGAGGCTCCTGGCCTGTGTCTGGTCTTAAATGTTAATGCAGCGTGACAAGAGGATGTACAGGGAGAGAGGAGACTTCATCAGGGCCTTGCATGCACCACTGAGCTCTACAGCCTCCTCCTTCCCCTGGAATTGTGGCTGCCTGTGCTGGGGGGAGCTCAGACGAGCTTCAGCCATAGCCTTGGGTCCTTCTGCTGTGCTGTGAGTGTGTGGGAGGAGCTGCTGTGGGAGGACCTGTTTGGGGTCTCTGTCCTGTATTTCAGGAGCTGCACTGAAGCTCATTCCCTTGCCTGAGGGATGCTGAGGTCTCTCTGTGCCCTGCCTTGTGCCTTGCTGATCCTGACCTGCTCCTGGCTTCCTGGACCTGCCTTAGTGCTTTGGATTTGTCTGGCATCTGCTGGACTCTTGGCCACTCTCACTGGACCTGCTGTGCTGTCCTTGCCCGTGTGCTGTGGGACCAAGCCCACGCTGGGAGGCTCATATGGGTTCTCACCTGCATTTCCATTCCCCTCCAGGTCACTGCAGCACCTCAGTGCTCCGTCTCTGTCCTGCACTCCCAGGATCAGGCCTCTGCCTTGGACACAGGATCCTCCCCCTCACTCTCAGCCACAGTCCCAGATGAGTGCCAGCATCTTTCATAGAATCATAGAATGGCCTGGGCTGGAAGGGATCATCCAGTGCCACCCCCTGCCATGGGCAGGGACACCTTCTACTAGACCAGGTTGTCCCAAGCTCCATCCAACCTGGCCTTGGACACTTCCAGGGATCCAGGGGCAGCCACAGCTTCTCTGGGCACCCTGTGCCAGGGCCTCCCCGCCCTCACAGGGAAGAATTTCTTCCCAATATCCCATCTCACCCTGGCCTCTGGCAGGGGGAAGCACCCTTGTCCTGTCACTCCAGGCCTTTGTCCCAAGTTCCTCTCCAGCTCTCCTGGAGCCCCTTTGGGCACTGGAAGGGGCTCTGAGGTCTCCCTAGAGCCTTCTCTTCTCCAAGTCTCTCAGCCTGGCTCCAGAGCAGCGGTGCTCCAGCCTTCAGAACATCTCTGTGGCCCTTTGACAGGTCACTGATGGGGACAGAAGCCCTGAGACGTCACTGCCCTGCTGGCTGCCCCACTGGTGTGATCCCAGCCCAGGCAGAGCCTGTTGGGGGCATCTACAGAGCACTGCACCCCGAACTGGTGGTCCCTGGACACCCTGAGGTGAATCTGGCCTCTGAGGGACGATGTCTGTGCACCAAGTGTTTCACACCAGCTGCTCCAAAGCGGGACCTTTGTAAGGTGTGGGGACAAACAGTGATGGGAAAGGAGGTGACTGTCACAGCCCTGAGTGCACCAGCAGGTTCTGCAGCCTCTTCCCTGCCCCTCCCAGCGCTTTAGCTGCAGGTGCTCGGGGTCAGCCCTGGCACAGGGCAGCTGTAACGTTGGATCAGGCTGCTGTGGAAACCTGAGAATTCCTGCTTGGAGTTTTTGCCTGTGAACCTGCCAACCCTGGGCTTGAGGGCTCTGTTTCAGCACAGTGCCTTGCCCCTGGTCCTTGCCTGAGCTGAGGCGCAGATACGGCTCTGCCTGCCCTGCCTTGCCAAGCAGTTCTTCCTGGCAGAGAGAAGTAGGAAGTATTATTAAAAAATCAAAGCTTATTCTCATTCTGTTCACTGAAGTATTAAAATGGTGGGATTCTTTGCCAGTATAAATGTGTAATTGATTATTAATTCCCTTTCCAGAGGCATCGTGCCCTTTAGTCTCCGTTTCACGTGGACTGCGAATGGACACAGAATGAAACCCCAGTGATGGGGCTGCGTTTAGCAGGCAGAAAGCACAGCTGGCTTATTGCTTATGCTGTTCAGGCTTTTAAAAGTCAAAGTACTCGGGGCTCCCTGCTGATAAAAATATTCCGAGCTGCTGCTTGACTCCAGGCTGAACGTAACGTGAAACCTCCTCAAAGCTTAAAACACTCTCACCTCCTCCTGAACCGCTCCTCTGGTCGCACCGCCTGCCCCGGGGCTCCGCTCTGAACCCGAGCACGGAGCTGACAGAGCTCACAGGGAGGAGTAGGTGCATCCTCTCTTTTTTCTGGCTCCGGTCTCTGATCTGCCTCACAGCTGCCCTCACCAAAACCATCGTGTCAGAGCGGGACAGGGATGAGCAGCAGGGTGTCAGAGGACTTCAAGCCACTTTTACCTCCTGTAAAACCTGGGCAGAAAGTGAAAAGCTGCTGAGAGCTGCCTCGAGGATCCGGCTGCTTTCTTTGTCCTTGGAGTGTGAGCCGGGGAGTGGAGGAAGAGGGAGCCCAGAGGCTCCACGTGTGCTCAGCGTTCTTGAGACAGTGGCAGCAGGAAAATGGGAATTATCTGTATGTAAGCCGTGATAACATGGCAAAACCACGAAAACTCAGGGTAAATTCATAATTAAAAGAAACCCAACAACCCAAACAACAAACATAGAAAAGAAGGTCAGTGTGGATTTGCATGTTTCAATTTTATTACAGGGGAAGAAGAGATGTTTCTTCATGCTGTGGGCAGCTGAACCTTAGAACTCCTTGCCAGAGGTTGTGGATGTAGAAAGCTTTCCTGGGTTGAAAGGGAAATTCAGACAGGACTTTGGAGAGACCTGCTGAGGATTACCAAGCAGAAAACCCACATAAGGCTCACTGAATTCTCTGGGATGAAAGTAGTTGGAAGCTCTAGTTCATGGGGGAAATATCACTTATTCTTTCTTTGACATGTGCTTCTGGATACTTTTGAAAACTGCTTACACATTCCATCTGAATCAGTATCCCTGCCCCTTTGCCCTTGTGATAGTATTTATATATTAAGAAGAAACCATTAACATGAATATGAAGAAGCTGAATAATTATTCAGTGATTCTTCCCATATTAACTTTAAAACAAACCCTTTATCCTGAGCACATTTAAACAAGCCAACATTACATTTCTTAAAGGCATGTGATGGAATGCATTCAATTCAGGGAATAAACCTCCCATGTGCTCATCAAATGCTCGCAAGATTGAGGATTTAGATTACAAATTATTACATGTTCTTCTGCAATAATGTACAGCAAATAGGATTTACCTCCTGCTACAGTATTAAATAAGCTCTTCTAGACGTTAACGAACCTGCTTCCCAAATTCCTAGGAAATGCAAATTTAAGGCTTTGTTTCCTAAGTTCCTCCATCATGGATGTTTCGGGAAGAAATGAAATGAGCATTACGATGTGATTTGGAGACTGTCATTACTGAGTGAATGTAGAGCTCAGCCAGGGTCTTAAACTGATGTCTTGGTGACACAAAGTGTTTAATGACATCCCTCGTGACATCCTGTCTCCCTTCTGACAGTGTGGGACAGAAATGTGGCTGCTACAGAAGGTCCTGCGCTACCTGGTCTTGCCAGCCGCTGTCACAGGAGTGTCATGATCCACTATTGTGGGTAAGACATCAAATCTCCACTCAGAAAGTGACTGATATCTCCTCCAGCACCTTTTCACTGAGGCTGGGGTTCCTGGACAAGTGTAAAATTGAGTGTGCTGAGGTTTTAATCTTATACTCCTCCCCCACTTTGCAATGCTTTGGATTCACTGTTTGCATATCTAAGCTCACAGAATCCAAGAGTGGTTTGGGTTGGAAGGGGCATTAAAGCTCATCCCATTCCATCCCCTGCCATGGGCAGGGACACCTTCCACTGTCCCAGGTTGCTCCAAGCCCTGTCCAACCTGGCCTTGGGCACTTCCAGGGATAGGGGAGCCACAGCTTTTTTGGGGAACCTGTGCCAGGGCTTTACTACCCTCTCAGGGAAGAATTTCTTCCTGAGCTCTCATCTAAACGTGCCTTCAGCTATAGAGTTTAACCCCTCTACTCAGACACACACAGTGTGCATCCACATACCGTAAATAATTGTTTGTGGAAGGCATAAAGCCTGTCAGAGCCTTCTCTTTCAGACCAGGGTGTACCTTTCCTTTCAGGCAGAGCTGTGTTCTATCAGTTGAGTAATTCACAATTATTTACCTTGGAACCAGCACTGTGGCCTTTTAAACCCAGGATTTGTGTCCAGCCCTCCTGCTCACTCAGGAAGTATCGGTGAAGACATTGGAGCTCTAACAAGCCATTATGTCTATTTTAACACAACCACCAAATGCCAACTTGCATTCATCCAGAAAGCTGTCAAGGGTTTTGCATGTCAGTGTGTTCTCTTCTAGCCTAATTTAAAATTTTAGGGGAAGTTTCAGTATTTGCCATGCTCTGTTCTTCCCCAGTCATGGCTAGGATCATTAAATCCTAAGAAAATCCCAAAGGCAAGCAATCTAATAAAGCAGTCTTTTGTTCTGTGGCTGGCAGGATAATTCAAACAGGAGGTCAGTCAAAAAATCACATCCTCCTGAGTGCTGTGGGGAGCTGAGTAGTTGAGTGCCCTGCCTATTTCTAACCCCCATGCCATGGCAAGAAGAAGTGAATTTACATTTAATACAGCCTGAAAACCCATTCAGTGAAATACCTGCAAGGTATTTTCACAGCAAGGCCCTGCTCCTGTTGGCTGGCACTTCCACAGCTCCCTGGGGATTTAGGGAATACTGCCTGAGTTTGTCTGATCCCCTTGGCTGGGCTGCCTGACCCTGCATGTGCCATTTCCAATGTGTGCTGACCCCCCTCCACAGCACCCTGAGCAAAGAAACCTTAAAAGAGATTCAAACCATGCTGCCATTTCAGACTGTGCCCTGGGTTTGGTTGTTTTGTGGGTTTTTTGATTGTTTGTTTCTAGTGCTAAACACAGAAAGATTCTCCCAACACTCCAGTATTCAGTGGTGCATGTTTATTTTTATGTCTTTTGCCCCAAATACTCAGTCCATGCTTTTCTCTGCAGTTTTTGTCTTTGACGTAAGGATTTTCTGCTTAAAAATGGAAGCAAAGATTGGCTTCAAATTCCCTGGCAAAGCTTCTCATATGGGATACAGATTGTGTCAGTTTATCTGGCTCAAGCCTGTCTGCATGTAACCTTGTTTTCTTTGGAACTTCAGTGGTGCTCTATGCCTCATTGTTCACATCTCTTACAGCTGGGCTTGTGGCAAGAGAAAAATCAGCTTTTTGTTTCTCTCCTGCACCACTGGGTAGATCACTGCTGACGTGCAGATGGAAATATTTTTTCCTTATAAACGTTTGGACTCAGCAATCAAACTGGAAGCGTTCAAAGCCAGGTTGGACAAGGCTTGGAGCAACCTGGGAGAGTGGAAGGTGTCCAAAGCAGCAACCCTCAGCAGGGATGGTCAGACTGTGAAGCAAGGCAGCCCTGCAGCAGTGGGATGTTTTCATGGGGAGTGGAAGCTGTCAGAGGAGCAGCAGAACATCAGTGGTTATTCCCTGCACGTGGTGCTGAGCAGGGCTGCTATTGCTTAGAGACAGCAACAACTCAGAAACGCTCAGATAACGTCTCCACGTCAAGATTTTTGAGTTCAGAGCTCCCTTGTTCAGGAGTGATTTATTGTTTACTCTTTTTCTTCTGCTGGTTTTGAGACGAATGTCCTGGGAGAGCAGTTTGTGTTGTGTTACTGCCACAACACCTGCCATCAGAAACATAGAATAGTATCACAGAATGGTTTGGTTTTGGGAAGAATATTAAAAATCATCTCATTCCAACCCCCTGCCATGGGCAGGGACACCTTCCACTATCTCAAGTTGCTCCAAGCCTCGTCCAGCCTGGCTTTGGACACTTCCAGGGATCCAGGGGCAGCCACAGCTTCTCTGGGCACCCTGTGCCAGGGCCTCCCTACCCTCACAGAAAAGAAGTTCTTCCTAATATCTAATCTGAATCTCTCCTTTTTTAACTTCAAACCATTTCCCCTTGTCCTATCACTATGTGACCATGTAAAGTTATTCTCACGCTTTTTTATAATTCCATTTTAAGTTCTGAAAGGCCTCAGTGAGGTCTCTCCTGAGCTGCCTCTTCTCCAGGCTGAACAACTCCACAAACACAAACAACCCTGAGGCACAAGTATCGTGTTAGAGCCTCCTGACTTGTTCCTATGCCTGGCACCCCCAGAAAGAAGGAAGATGGGAATCTGCTTCACCTCCCTGTTCATCTTCTGCAGCAGCTCCTAATTGAAAAGAAAAATCCATCTGTCACCTGGGATGTACAGTGCTACTGAGCTTGTCTTGAAGCACCATCGCAAGAACTGAGCTACACAGCTCGGTTTGATTTCAACCCCAGCTGCCAGCAGAGCCGGGTGAGCCGGCTGTGGTGTCTGAGCTGTATGGCTGGAAAAATCCCAGTTTCCCTGGCTGCTGCTGTGCTCCGGCACAGCTCCCACTGCTCAGCTGGACAAGTGCTTCCACCCAAAGGGCCCCAGATCCCATCCCCAGCCTTATCCCCAGCCACATCGCCATCCCCTGCCTCATCCCTGCACCCCATCCCCATTCCAACACTCCATCCCCACCCTCATGCCCATCTGCATCCCCACACCATCTTCACACTCACATCCCCATCCTCGCTTATCCCCAGCCTCATCTCCCACCCTGCACCCATCCCTATCCCCACACCCCATCCCCATCTCTATCCCCATCCTCACACCTCCATCCCAGCCTCATCTCCAGCCCACCCCATCCCTACACCCTGTCCCCATTCCCATTCTCATCCCCAACCCCATCCCCATCCTCATTCCTGATAGGGAAGATGTGTGCTGATGTCTTTACAAACAATTCCACGGGTGAGGGGATGGGTTTGAACGTCTTTGAAATGGATCTTAATGTCTCTACCAACTTTGGGCAGCAGGTTTGTTACAGAGCCCGGCCAGTTTGACTCCTGAAACAGACAAATGGGACAGCACAAGGCTGAGTTTCTGAACTTTGGGGAAAAAGGACAGGTTTAAGGGGGAGTATGTGGCAGGCGGTTCGGGAAGGCTGCACCTTCCTGGTACCTCAGCAATGGGGAAAGGAAGAAGGCAACACGCGGTGGGGAGTTTGGGATGAAAGGCGGCTGCGCCCTCCGAAACCTCGAGAGAGAAAACCCCGCAGGCTGTGCCCCGGTGGCCTCTCTCCCTTTATTCAAATAAAGCTGCAGGACTCCTCTATCTCCTGTATGGACATTGGCTTTTCAGAGCGTGATTTTCCGTACAATCCCCACACGCCATCCTCATCCCCTGAGGATCCTCATCCTGACCCCCTGCCCCGTTCCCTGCCCCGTTCTCAGCCCCGTTCCCTGCCCCGGTCCCAGCCCTGTTCCCTGCCCGTTCCCAGCCCCGTTCCCAGCCCGGTCCCAGCCCCGGTCCCAGCCCCGTNGCCCCGTTCCCAGCCCCGTTCCCAGCCCCGTTCCCTGCCCCGTTCCCAGCCCCGTTCCCAGCCCCGTTCCCTGCCCCGTTCCCAGCCCCGTTCCCAGCCCCGTTCCCTGCCCCGTTCCCAGCCCCGTTCCCAGCCCCGTTCCCTGCCCCGTTCCCAGCCCCGTTCCCAGCCCCGTTCCCTGCCCCGTTCCCAGCCCCGTTCCCAGCCCCGTTCCCTGCCCCGTTCCCAGCCCCGTTCCCAGCCCCGTTCCCTGCCCCGTTCCCAGCCCCGTTCCCAGCCCCGTTCCCTGCCCCGTTCCCAGCCCCGTTCCCAGCCCCGTTCCCTGCCCCGTTCCCAGCCCCGTTCCCAGCCCCGTTCCCTGCCCCGTTCCCAGCCCCGTTCCCAGCCCCGTTCCCTGCCCCGTTCCCAGCCCCGTTCCCAGCCCTGGTCCCAGCTCCGTTCCCTGCCCGGTCCCTCCCGGTCCCAGCCCGGTCCTCCCGGCGCT
>VZTE01003410.1:1829162-1845878 GCA_013397775.1 Eulacestoma nigropectus | reverse complement strand
CGGGGAAGGGAGGTGAGCGGCGGAGGGTCCTGGCTGGGCAGGGGGACACTGTCCCAGCTCTTCATCCCCTTCCTCTGCTCCCGTCCCCTCCGCGTCCCCGGGGCGGGGCGATCCGGGGCCTGTGCGCGGCTGGAAGGGTGTGGGGGGAGTGAACTGGGAGGGGACTGGGCTAAACTTGGTCTGTGGGGGGTGTTTGGGGGGTTTGGGGTGCTTGGGAGGGCGATGGGGGAAGTTCGGGGATGTGGTGGGGAGCAAGGGGATGTGTGTGTTGGGGTTGGGACCCGTGGGGGGATTTGGGGGATTCCTTGGGATGCTTGAGGGGTAGGGGAGGAGGGCTGGGTAGGAGGGGAGTGGGTTGGGCTGGGGATGGCTTGGGGTGAGCAGGGATAACGTGAGGGTTTGGGAGCTGCGGGATGGGAGTAAGGTTTGGGGTGTCTGAGTGCTTGAGGGATGTGTGGAAGGCCTTGTCAGTACAAAGCAGTGCCCTGAGTGGGGGCACGGCTGTGTTTGCTTTCAAGGTTACTGAAGAGTGTGGGAAGGGGGTTCTTTTGGGGATTTTCGGATGCTTAATGTGCGGGAGGAGAGGTGTGAGAAGGGTGCAGTTATGTATAATGTGAGTGGAACAGGATGGGTGTGGGATGGGTTCTTAGTTACGTGGGCTGGTGGAGGTACAGGGATGAGCTGGTGGGATCTGGGAGGTGTCCGGGTTCAGGCGGATGGGGCAGGTGAATATTTGGGAACAGGTGAAGTGGCTGCTGTTTCTGAGACATGACGGTGGGGCAGAGCTTCAGAGCATGACAGAGTTGTTGCAGTGTGGTTTGGGCAAGGGTTTGGATTATCTGTTGGGATAGTGGGATTGATGTGGGAGCTGGGTGCTGGGGTTGGAGGTTTGCGTGTGCTTTATTTCTGGTAATTCCCAGGAGTGTGTGCAGACAGATTTGTGATGATAAGGGTTTTCCACATGCTTCCCCTTGGGGATAAGAGTAAGCCTGTAGGATTTATAGGAGCCTAAAAGCTCTGGATATGCACAAATCCTGTGTTAAATTTTGAGATAGCAGGGTGCTTTCAAATTGCTTTTACTCACTGCTCAGTCTGGAGAGTGGCTCTGGTTGTGCTGTGGGTCTGGGATGTCTGTGGCTGCTCAGCACTGCTGGGGGCACGGAGGGAGAGCAGCTGGGAAGGATCCGGTGGATACTGGTGCAATCTTAGAAAATGAGAAATTTAACAGCATTTTGGATTTGTTTTTTTTAATATATCTGAGAAGAAGATAAAATCCACTTTGCAATCCCTCAGGGGTGTGATCAATCTCCCTCATGAGCCACATCCTTGTTGGGTGAGACCCAAAGCAGCACTGGAGCTCAAGTTTTGTGTTTGATGAGTCAACCTGAATCTCTTTCATGTTCTGGCATTCCACCTGTAGCTGTCCAGGGCTCCCTCTGGAAATCACCTGCCTGAGGAAGGATGCTTTAGTGCAATAATTGTGGTCATATGTCCTGTGTCCAAGAGACTTCCCATTCTGCTTCAGGGCCTTGGAAACATCCGCTAAAGCTTTCAGCTGTTCCTTCAGCAGGAAGGTCAGAACTGGGTTTGGAGCTGGACACCTCTAGAGAGCAGGGAAATGTGGCTCTGAACAGGGAGAGAAGGCAAAAGCTGGAGAGAAATCCTGGTTCCATTTTTTGTGAGTGTTGTGCCATTCTTGGGAGGAAACCTGCTTTTGATGGTTGGGTAATTTCTGAAAGAACCAGGTTTTTGACATAATCCCCCTCATGAGCTCCGCACCAGTTTTCATTTGCTTTCGCAGCCTTTTGAGCAGATTGTTTTCTAAGTCCAGGCAATAAAGCAGGAGTTTGTTGAGCATTTGGAGAAGTGTGGGCTGGTGAGTTGGGTGTAATCTTCTTAACCCAGAGGAGCTTGTGTAACACGCAGTAAATTGCAGGAGGTCTGATTGAGGCTGCCTTGATAAATCCCTACACAGCCACTGGAGAGAGTTGGCTGCTCCTTAGGAAGTGAGGGAAGGAGGAATTGT
Source organism: Eulacestoma nigropectus (assembly GCA_013397775.1). NCBI lineage: Eukaryota > Metazoa > Chordata > Aves > Passeriformes > Eulacestoma > Eulacestoma nigropectus. Next base: position 1,843,852 of record VZTE01003410.1, on the reverse strand, counting down.
GCTCCAGGTCACTTAGATACACTGAAGAATTGTTTGTTCTGAGTTTGGTGCTGTTAATATGGGTCTTGCACTGAGCAGTTTTACTCTGAAGCATTGTTGGATGTACAGGTGCTTCAAGTAATGAAAAAACAGCTTTGTCTCCTTTAGTCATAAATTATAACTTGTTCTTCTGAAATAATTGCTTGAAGTACTTCCCAAGGTTCTGCTTTATGCCAGAACAGCTGGTCTCATGCTGATGTGATGTTATCAGTTGTGAACTCTGCAAGATTCGATACTGCTGAACCCGAAGCCTTGAGTTCATTGTCCAAGTTCAGAGCCAAGGTCAAAGAGCTGCCACGTACAGGCGGGTGCAGATCTTTGGGCTGCTGATGGTGTGCAGACAGAGAGACTGCAGGAGGAAAGGGCAGCCAGTGTGACACAGTGACAGCATCGAGCCACCTGCTTACGTGCACACCTGGATCAGCCCAGCAAGCTCTGACACTTTGTGCTTGGTCACAGCTGACGTGGCAAAAGTGGCTTGCAAGTAGTTAAAATTCCGAGGGCAGTGGCATTAGTGGCTGTTACTTGCCAAAACAGCACAGCTCTGGACATCCTCTGACGGGCAAGTAGCAAGGGCTTGTGCCAAAGGAAAAGGAAAACCCAAAGCCTCAATTTCTGAGGAAGGAGCGTGGACTCATTTCTCCAGTGAAGCCTGGCATTTAATTTGGAAGTTTTCCTGGTGGACACCTGATCTTTTTTCCCAGACCAAACGATCCCTCTAATGGGCAGCTGATGCTCGGTGACAGCCTTAGGCACTGCAGGGGGAAGGTTTGTATGTCTTGGAAAGTTGGAAGGCTCTCTCTGCGCAGTTGGTTAAGTGGGGGTGATGTTATCCTTGGTGGTTAATAAAAAAAGTATATATTTAAATTTAAATCCTTGCTCTTAGTGGCATAGGGAGCTGAATAATTTCATAGGCTATGTATGTCTTAGAAAATATCTTTGATTTCTAAGTTTGGTACTTTTTTTGTTTTCCTGATCATCTTCTGTCTGTTTTAGGGTTATTTTAGAGCTAAACTTCATCAGTATTACCAACCCTTCACCCTAAAAGTGCAATTCTGAGGAACTGTGCTTAGTTAGACTGTGCTAAAGTTATTATTTCTAGTAAAGCTCATATTTTTGGAGTTTATTTCACTTTCATATAAAAGTTTTCTGCACTGTTTTATCAATGGCTACAAGCACAACACATTGAAGATTGATGAGATGTTTCAAGCTGATTTATAATAATCATGATTATTGTTGAAATTCTTTTTGAAGTGTGTTGAACTTTGTGAGTTTAGTTTGCTTTTACAACTTAAATGGCAGCTGGAGGAGAACTGTGAGAGGGATTGTGGAAAAAAAAATCACATCTAATTCTTTAATCTCCATTTGAAAAGTTCAAGATAACACTTCTCAAGAGATGTCTGATCTTCTGTAGTTTTAATCTGCTTTTCTAAGGAAACAACTTGTGTGCCATTGTGCTTCCTGCTAATTCCCCTGATAATTATCCTCTGGTAATTGCAGGTGCTTTAACGTGCTGGCACCTTGGACAGAGGGGTGGTTCCCACAATTTATGTGGGAATGATTCCTGTGGGGTAGAAATGAGACCCTCTTAGCGCTGCCTGTGGCAAGAACTCAACCCTTGGCAGACATCAGGAGAGTTTATGGTGCCTGAATTAAAAAGGGTTTTGCTCTCTGGACTTCTTAGATGAGAAAAGCTCGTCCTGATGAGCCACATTTCAAAGGCACTTTGAGCATCCTAATGAATTGTGTGATACAGGGCTGGTCAAAGCAGTTGTTCTCTCTATCAAAAATTCCAGTTCTCAATGTGATTTTTTTCCTTTTTATTTCCCCGATGCTTTATTTCTGTAGTTTGCCTGAAGCCAAGTAAATGCATTTGGTTTTCCTTTTTTTTCTCTTTTTTTTCCCTTGAGTTGTTTGTGATAATCCCTTAAAATCTGCTGATTTAGAGCTGCTCTTTTACTGGTATAAATTAAAAACAAATTATGATTGGGACATCATAAATATTTTGCATATCATTCCATAGTGTCTTTGAATGAGTCTAGAAATGAATATATTGGATAAGAAAATGAGTTGTTTGTTTTCCTTGAGGCAAAACACTTCCTAGGAAATGTTTTCCCACTTCACAGGAGATCTGATGGTAAACATGCATGTGAATACAGGTAATTAATTAGTTTTTTAAACTAATTTTTCATTAGTTCATTCTGATTCTCTTTCAGAGATGATGTGAAGTGCTGTTAATCCTCTGACACCGTGCCCTGGATCCTCATGGTATGTCTGAAGGACACATCTCTGCATGTTCTGAATGTGCCAGGTGAAGCCCAAGAATAACTTTCCACAGGAGTTTGTGACCTCTTAAAGAGGAAGAAGTCAAGAGAGGGCAACTTTTGTTCTATATTTAGCCCTAGGTGAGTCTGTAAAAAGAACCTGACAGGCTCTAGCCTAAAATTTATTTTTGGATTTGTGTGTTACACTAGGAAATAGGGAACTGCCACACTCAGGCAGCTTTTTGCAGCTCCAGTGTAGATGCAGCACATCAGTGGGGCTTAGCAGCTTCCAAAAACACCTGTAAGAACTTCCCTCAGCATTTCTGATGCTTTGAGTAAAGCAGGAGGGAAAACAGGAATATTTTTCAGGTGGATAATTCCTCTGTCAAATCCCCAGCCTCACTTTTTAGTCTGAGAGGCAAAAATTGGACAGAGCCACGAGCTTTGAGAACAGTTTGGTTGCCTTTCAACGGCAGAGGTGTCACCAGAGGTGCTGTTCGGTTCCAGTGGTGAATTAACTCTCATCCTGATGTATTCCTGCCTGGAATTTTGGAATGAACTGAATTCAACCTTTCGTTTCCAGGTTGTCCTCATGAATACTCCCGTGGAGAATGTCCATGATCTTCTTTGCCTGTGTGGTGCGGGTGAGGGATGGACTTCCCCTCTCAGCCTCCACAGATTTCCATCTCAACCAGGACTTCCTGGAATGCAGGAAGAGATTAAAGGCGTTATCCTCAATCCTGGCGCGGTATCCGAGTCGGGGCACGGCAAAAGGACGTAACCTGAGCATTCAGTGAGTCCCTGCTCTGCTTTGCTCGGGTTTTTCGGCTTTAATTTTTGAAATAATTGTCTTGGGGATTAATTGAACTCTGGGTATGGTCTGTAGTGCCTAATTCCAGTCTGAAATGCCACAGTGCTCGTCTAGGTTGTGAGCTCTGAGGATTTTGAAACCTTATTCCTCAGCCCCTGCTCAGTGTGTAGTGAGCATGTGTTTAGTTGTATATTTGTATATATTTATATATTCATATATTGTATTTTATATGTTATATTTCTATAAATATACTTACATAACTGCTATTTACTTTATACTATATTATATTTATACACATTATACACTTACACATACACATTTATACATGTAAATATTTACATATACATACCTACACCATATTTACACATATTTAGCTATGTATTTATGCATATATTTCTTATTTTATTTATATATATTTTGCTCATGTTAATTTTCATTTTGTGCAGCAAAAATGGGCAGTGCTTGTTGCTCTTAGCAATTGGAGTTTCATGGATTTCTACAAATCCCTTTAAGAGGGCATCCAAGTGCCTTGGAATGACTTAGTCGAGGAGAATAAATTTTTAAAAGAAATTACAGAGAAAGAAATGAAGAAATTAGTTTAAACTCATTTAGGAAGTGAGTTTTAGCTTGTGATTGCATTTGTGTGAGCAAATGGAAGAAAACTTTGAGTGACCCTAAGCTAAAACTAAGCATGCATTTTTGGGGGAGTTAAAAAATACATGAATTTACACTGAAACAGTTGGAAAAGCAGAGATTTTCATCTCAATTCCTTTTCAGTCAGAGCAAACTCGTGCCCTTTGATGCCAACAAGTCCTGCTGCTTTTAATCTGGTGTGGTCTGTGCAGAAGCAGCTCAGCCCTGGCTCTGGAATGAGGACAGTGCAAATGGATACGTGGCAAAAAGGCCATAAATTATGGACAGCTTGGAAAAGGTGGATTTAGGCAGGCATGGTGTTGATCCCCAGCGTGAGCTGGGAGCAGCAGGAATTTGGGGAAGCTACCCAGTGGAACTGGGCTGGCAGAGCCAAGCAAAAGTGTAAATCCCCAGAACCCAGTATAGCAAATAAATAAAAATGTGGTGAAATAGAAACCGTGAGTGTGAAGTGAAATTGGGATAAAATACAGGAACAGTAGAAAAGAGACAAATTGTTCAGTTTCAAAACTTGGGTGGTAAACTGATTCCCTGCTGACAAATGGCTGGGCTGCAAGGGGACATATCCCTCAGAAGTCTCCTGGAAGGTTTGGACCATCTGCAAGTGGAAACTTCCACATAAATATGGATTCAGTGTTAGAGGAACCCCTTTTAGAGTAGAGTTTTTATTGTGATGTAGCAGTAAGTGTTTGAAAATCTTGGGTTGTGCAAATTAGCAAATATCTCTTTCTGTTAATATGATGTTGCCATGTTCAAGGGGAGCAAGGAATCCATCTGCTTCCTGGGAATAAATTTCCTTGCTTTTGCTTTTTTTCTGCATTTTCTTTCAAAATTGGTTTTCTGGCCATCTTGGTTTTTCTTAATGTGATTTAAAACCAGCCTGGGAGAATAATGTCCTCTATTTGTACTGATGTACCAATTTCATGAAGTCTGTGTTGTGATCTTCACTGTGCTCAGGCATCCTGGATGAGTTAAGAATAAATAATTGTCTAAGAATAAATAGATCTACAGGGATTGCAGGACTCTGACAATGACAAAAATGACATTTTTTTGCAGTCTGCTCTCTCAGCTCAGTCTGTACATTTTGTTTTGACAGAAAGCACAGCTTCCTCCTCATGTTCAGCAGGACTTTCACCTTTTTATGTTGATGTGATTTTTTTAAAATTTCTATTTCAGTTTCCTTTCTTCTGGGGATATTGCCTGCATGGCAATCTGTTCCAGCAGCTACTCAACCATCATGGCCTTCTGCTTCCTGGAAGAGCTTCGGTGGGAATTTGCTGCTTCCTACAACACAAGGAGCATCAATTCAGCTTCCAGACCATATGCTTTTATTGAATTTGGTTTGTAACTTTGTTCTCTAATAGTAAAAATCCTCTGTCTGCCAAATTGATGATGTTAAACAGCATCTCCTGGCCAAAGCCTGATGATAAAAGTGACTCTGGGAGTGCCTTTGCCTGCATGTGGAGGAGAAGGGGGAGATCTTAATGCCCTAAACTATTGGAGTATTTGGTTTGTAGTTCCTGAGAGTTCATCTATTATGAGCAAAATGCTGTGGTGATTGATGAACAAGCAGAGAAGAAAAAAGAAATTGATATCTCAGACACTTCCTAACTTAATTAAAAAAATCTGACGAGTGGAGACAGATGAGTACAGGAAAAAAGGGAGACAGAATAGATTATTATGGGCAGCTTTATTTCTGGCATGACTTGGAGTCATACTACTTCAGAACCATGCCCAGTGGTTCTTTTTTAACCTGATATAATTTGTTTTCTTGCCAAGTAGCAGCTGCTCTACTGAACCTCACACCTTTGAAAGACACAATTCCCTTGCAGTGAGAAATTTTTCTGGAAAAAGATAATATCCTGCAGTGGGTTTGCACACCTCTGTCCAGATTTCAGTGACAGTGTTAAACTCAGGCTTAAAAGCTTGAGAAATCCACCAGGAAAGCTTTATAGAGCCATGTTGGATTTTGGGTGGATTCCTTGCAGGGCACATTACAGCCAGGATGTAATTTCATACAGAGATCCATATTACTCCTTTTTATTTTTTTTTTTAAACTTGAGTGGGAGTTGGAGAATTTCTAGCCTCTTTTAATTGCATAAAGCTTTTTTTTTAACCAAAAAAAAGCGTTTTTTGTCAGTTTTATACTGTATTGTGCTACTGAGTGCCTAATATTGCTGTGTGGTTACTTATTTATTAATTTAATCATCATCTTGCCTGTATGTGGATCTAAGATGCGCTTGACGCTCGAGATCTTAACCTTTTGTTTGGTAGTTAGTTACAGATAATTTTTATTATTATTTAGATTAGATATTAGAAGAAATTCTTCCCTGTGAGGGTGCTAAGGAGTTGGAATAGAATTCCCAGAGAAGCTGTGGCTGCCCCTGCATCCCTGGAGTGTCCAAGGCCAGGTTGGAGCAACCTGGGATAGTGGAAGGTGTCCCTGCCCATGGCAAGGGGTGGCACTGCATGGTCCTTAAGGTCCCTTCCATTCCAAACCTTTCTGTGCTATAAAATACCTAAAAGAAGTATTTTTGTTCCCTAACCAGCAGTGGAATTTTATACCTGAAACCCATACGAAAAGAAACGAAGGAATTAAAACAATCAAAGAGAACGCTATGATACGATAAATAATCCCCTTAATTAAGGTTTAATGATACTAAGGATTAATTAAGCAGTTTTTCAGAGGTGGTTTGAGCAGGTTTTCCTGTCGTTTCAGATAACGTCATTCAGAAGGTGAAACACCATTTCAACGGCACCCGTGGCTCCCGGGCCAAGGGCAGCTGGGGGAAGGTGGAGGAGGAGCTGAAGCTGCAGCCCCCGGTGCAGCTGCAGCTGGAGGCCACGGAGCTGCTGAACGGGCTGAGCAATGGAGGGCACGCAGGAGGCCATGTGGAGGTTGGTAAGTTACTACTACACAAGGTGACAGGAGATTTCCTCACCCTCGTCCTGCACAGGGCAGAAAAACACGTGGCAGGTTCCTTTTGTACTGAGAAATGTGTGTTTACGTCGTGTGTATGAACCCAAAAAAGGCTTTTTCTGTCACAGTAAACAACATATGGGCTGTACATTGCAGCAGGTATGGAGCAGAGCTTTGGAGGCTGCTCTGGAGTCTTCTTCCAGTCTTATATCAGCTTCTCTGTATGGAAAATATAGGCTGGGCTTGATATTTTCCATGTGAAATTCCCTTCTTTTAAAATCCTTGTTTGTTCAAATTTCTAAAGAAGCTCCACTGATTCATTGCTTGTTGAAAACTTGTAATGAAAGATCTGTAATTATGGTCTGAATGAGTTCCGTCAGCCTTGAGGGAAGAAGAGATGAGAAAAATACAAGCTGAGGGTAAAACTCTTGTTCCCAGATTGTCTGGCTTGAGTTGTTCTCCCCTCCTTGCTTTTTCCTTATACCTTATTTTTTAAAATTTAATGCATTTGACTAAAATTTTGAAAGAGGATTTGTGTATCTGTATAAACAACACAGAGGCTTGACAGGGGCCTTTTTTGTGACAAAACCTGACATTTTACTTGCTTTTGAAGTACCAACCTCTACTTCTTTATTGTAAAAATGGTACCTCTCACTTGTGTTTCAGTTGCACAGTCAAGGTCCTGCCTACCTCCTCCACAAATGAAATAATGGAATTATTTAGATTGGAGAAAACCTTTAAGATCATTGAGTCCAACCAGAAACCAAACCCTGCCAAGTCCACCACTAAACCATTCTCTATTTTAATCCTATTAGCACGGTGGTTTAAATGCAGCTGGAGTGCCATGAGCTTGTATTTCCTTTTTTTTCTTGTTGTTCTTGGCTTATGAAACACTAATAAAATTAAGTTCCAGTTGCTCAATCTTACTGTTTGTGATAGATGAGCTGGAATCTAATTTATCATAGGTATTTTAAATTAGAGTATAGAAGGGCACTGGCCAGGAGGAATTAAAAATAGAATGGAAACCACTTTATTTGCCAGTCAGATTTGTGAGTGCTCCTCAGAACTGTGCTTGAAGGTTAAATCTTTTCATGTTGTGACAGGGCTTAGAAATTGTTTGCACTTTTTTTTTTTTAAATTTTGAACAGCTTCAGTGCCAGTAAATATTTGTGATGTAGTCTGTGTTCACAGATCAGAAATATATTTTCACTTCTCTCTTGTTCCTTTACTTAATTGCTTTCCTTTACTTTCCATCTGGCTTTTTTATTTCTGGCTGTTCTCTCTGGTCTAACCCAAATACTCTTACAGATTGTTCTGCCTTTATTTTAAGGATCATGTTTATGATCATCTGTTTGCCTCCACTGGAGTCAGCTTTCCTGGCTTGTGTCTCTCTCCTCTCATCATTCCCTACCAGCTGAATCCCACTTTGCTGCTCTAAGTTTAGCTGTGTGCATAGTGTTTGTTCCATATTAATGTTATTTATATGACGACTGCTCTACAAGAGACTGTTTGAAGTGCTGTGACTGCAGGAGAGCAGAATTTAATTGTGACTGCACTCCCTGGTGCAGATTGATCGATCCAGGGATGATCCAAACATCCCTCTTCTCACATGGCTGGAGCTGCTCCTGGCCTCTTTGGAGCTGGGTGAGCTCATCCTCTGGCTCCTCAGTTTGGTGTGGAAAGGGTCAGAAAAGTCAGTGCAGCTTTGTCCTTGTTAGTATTTATGAGAACAAGAGATTTTTCTTTTCTTATTTCCATTCTTTCTGCTGTTTGTGCCTTCCTTTGTTAACTAAACCCAGCCCAACTCTTGCTACAAAAACCTTTTCCTTGTACCCTTGATCAGCACCCACACACCCCTGGCTGCTGCTGCAGAGCCCACTCGTGTCAGCGTGGGCACAGCTGGTGCTGCTCCAGAGGGCACTGGGGCTGTGTGCAGGGCACATGGGGACTCTGAGGAGCTTTCTGGGAAGAGGGAAAGTTTTCACATCACAGCTGGCTCCGGGAAGCAGCAGAACAACTTGTGCCACTCGTCTTGTGAGCGAGCTGGTAAATCCTGCAGCTCCCCTTGATGAGTGTTCTTCATCTTTTATAGGCACACAGGGAGTCCTTCAGAGGCCTTTTCAAGGGGTTTTTTTTTGAGGCTGTCTCACTCTCTGCCTTTTGTGTGCTTGTATTTTAAACCGCTGGAGTGTGATTTCATTTCTCGCTCCTGGCGCTCTTTCTGCAGAGCTTTGAGCAAGTGACTCACTGTCCACACAGCCCTCGTGCTGTGCCTGCAGGAGGCAGGTCTGAGCTGCTGCAGACTCTGGTGTCTCTCCAGTGAAATGGCCAGAAGCCTCTCCAGAAAAGCTTTTATGAGCAGAGGTTTCAATTTCTTCACTGTGCGAGGGTGTTTGCAGTTACTCCGTACGTGTTCAAACCTGCTGGTGCATCACCCACAGCTCCCAGAACGTTTCTGTGTGGATCTTGTGCTTGAAGAGTCAAATCAATGTGAAACCTGATCAGTGTTTATTTGTGCTTGTGCAGAGTATTGCTGTCTCGAACTAAGAGTGTTTGTACTCTCATTTTCCCTTATTTATTGTAATAGGCCATTCTAGTATGAAATCCTCTTTTTAAAACATGACTGAATTCACCCAAGGAAGTGAAATAATTTTCCCTTAGCAGGACTCGTCTCACTTCTCTGTGCAGTTCCAGTTTGTGAGTTAAACCTCAGAATTCAACAGCACAAACAAATCTCTGCAGCAAACCATTTCAAGACCAGTTTTCACAGAATCTGAACCCCGAGCAACTGGATGTTTTAATCTCTCCTGCATCTGTGGCAGCAATTATTTTTATCCTTCTGGACTAAAAAAAAAGTAACTTCTACATGATATTTCGTGCTGCAGGAGCAATATGTTGAGACCTACATCGTTCTTCCCTAGGGACTGGGATCTCTTGGCACGTGTCGCTTGCAGGATCCTGCTCATGAATGAATGACACTTGTGCTTGATAATTGTAATTTGTTGGAGAGACATTTTATGCCTCTGAAGTAAACCTTAGAATTTGAGGAAAAGAAACAGTCTTTATTAGGAAATATCTGTGGGAGAGTTACACATATATATAGCTACAACATTATTTAATTAATCAAAACTAGGAAGTAGGAATAGCAGGAAAAAATACCAGGAAACTGAATTCTGGGGTCAGTCAATGAATAAAGATGCTGCTACAAGTGACTTTTTAAATGTCACTGTGTAGCAAAAGGAAAGCCAAAATGCCTTTGAATGACAGAGTTACACCATTCTGACTGTAATATCCAGTAATGCTCCCTAAAGTGACATGTACCAAATGGAGTTAATGCAGTTCCTTTTGCAGTTGCTTTGGAGCTGAAATTATGGATGTGTGAGTGCATTCCAGACAAATTAATTACAGAGACACGGATGAAAGGTGCTTTACGTCCCTATGTTAATTTGGCACCAAAGCTTTTTACATCTATCTATCAAAATCTGTCTTGAAGGGGAAGGCAGGAGTGTTTTCCTCTCTGAAACCGTGTGGTGGCTGTTGTGGTGTTTCCTCTGTCACTGAAAGGAAGCCAGAGGTGCAGCTGGTCTGTAATAGTCAGGATCTGGATACACCTGGAGAAAGGGAGAAGATCCTGAGGGCTGGATCGTTTTCTTGAGGGCTCATTGATTCTCTCCTGTGTTTTGGGGGTGTTGGTGCAGGAGAAGAGCTGGATTTGGTATCTGAGCTGCAAATCAGCATTTTTTATTAAGCTGACAGTGTCCTACTTGTGGTGATCCGAGGGCAGGGATGAAATATAGGTGAGGATCAAGGCGTGGAATCTGTTGTTGAACAAGCGAGGGAAAGCTGGGGGTGGGCTCTTGGTCAACCCTGAATTAGAGGCAGCAGATTTCAAAGCTAAACACACATTTATGATAATTGCTTTGACCTTAATTAGGGATGTATCAATGAGATTATCCTGAAGAATTGCTGTTCAGCAGTGTGGGTGTTAAGTAGTAGCAGAGAAGGTGAGAAAGGAAGGAGGAGATAATTCACTACCTGTGAAATGTGGGCAGCCTGAGCCCTCAAACTGCCAGTGGGAAGAAATACTTTAATTACTGGTTAAGGAGGAGATGAATTGCTGCCTTGCTGTGATGGGTGGCTGAAATCTAAGCCCTTTCCCAGACCTTTGGGTGTTGAAAGCCTCTGTCTTTTCTGCTGACCTGTGAGGAGTGCTGGGCATCCTCATCTGCTGTAATAAACAAAAAATTATATACGTGCACCATCAGAGAAGACACTGATGCCAAATAGGCCAAGAAAAAGTCTGTTGCTGACCTGTTTAAAAATACTCCAGAGCTCTTGCTGATTTCTGGATGTCTGAAGGACTGAACACTGTTATACAACAAAAAAAAGGGAGTTCTGTTCATAATCAGTCTTCCCTGGAGCAAGCATGAAAGGTTTTGAAAACATTTATAACCCACATAAGGTAAATGTGGTGTTTTCTATCAAAGGATTGAAAGTCACAGTGCAAACTTTCACTAATGTCTGGTTTTCCTTTCTTTTTAAGTCCCTACTTACAGAATGCAGCCCGTGACCCCCCTGGGGATTCTTTCACTTGTTCTGAACATCATGTGTGGGGCTCTGAACCTCATCCGAGGAGTTCACCTGGCAGAATATTCCTTTCAGGTAACCCTGATTGCACTCAGACCTGAGAATGAGTCAGAGAGTTTTTGGGTAACCAGTTCAAGGGTGGCTGTTTTGCCCCTTAGCTGAGCACACATCTTTCCTCAAGAAGTGTTTTGTTTCTCCAGGGAATGTGCAGTTGGTTACTCACCTGCTGCACCTTGTGTATTTTGTTGTAAATCACAACATTTTACATTTTATTCTGTTCTAGGGAAGTTTAAATTTTGAAAAATATTTTATTCTTACCAGGCTGCCTGGATTTTTTTCCTCCATTCTTATATTTTATTTTAGATCCTTTCCTGTAAATTTTTTTTAAACAAACACGAGACTGTAAACAACTTTAAAAAAGGGGGAAAAAAAAAGTGTCCTGATTATATCCTGACACAGTTTTATTTAGCAGGAACTGTCACATAAGCCTCAGTTCTTGGTGTCTTATCCAATGATATTGATCTTGGTGTTTAACACTGTTACAGTCAATCAACATAAACTGGGATAAGAGGTTCTTGACTATATTTATCATGTTCTCAAATATCAAGCAGCACTTGCTAAAAGCTGTGCCTGACGTAGTTGTCACTTCTTTTAATCCCAACAGGAGGACCATGAAGGAATTGGAAATGTGGTAGCTTTTTTTCTACCTTTTCTAGCCTGTGTTTTTCAGGTATGTTAACTGCAAATAAAATTTTCTTTCTGATTATTTTGCTGCTATAATTCACAAGACAGAGTCATTTTCAGCTAAGCAGAGATTTTTAATATCCTACCTAGGTGATTCCACTGATTTATTCCAGTGAAGTGGCACAAAAGCAGTTCAAGGCACATTTTGACCCTTGGAAAATTGCATTTGCAAGATTTTTCAGTGCTTCCATGTGTTGACAAGTTGGAGGGGGCTGGATGTGGTGGATAAATGCCATCCCAAAGTTGGTCTCTTCCCAAAGGGATGGGCACCACATCCTCCTGTCAGGGTCAGACTTAGTGATGGCTTTTGGAGCACGACCACCTTGAAGACTGGACAAATATTGGACAGCATTGTTGAAAATGGTCTAATTGACATGAAAAATTACATTGGATCCTGGTGGTTCCTTAGATTTTTGCCATAATGGGGTTATTTTCTCTGACCTTACATGGAAGAGTTTGGATGAGGAAAATATAACGTGCTCCAAATGGGTTTTTCTTGAAAGGCTCCTTGAATTCCTAAAACAGGGCTCCACAACCTTTAACTTGAGTGCAATATATGCTGGAAAATCTTCTGTTTTTAGCCTGGCATTGCAGGAAGGTGCTGCAGTTTTGTTTCTAGGAATAACTAATGCCTACAGTGTACTTATTGCACTTGTTGCATTTGGATAATGGTTTGGGGACCACTGTCTACAGACTCTGATGTATTTATGGGGTTATTTATTGTGTTATGATACAATTTAGTGTCTTTCAGCCTTCTTACACCTTTGCTCATGGCAGAGCTTTGTGGTGAGCTTGTATTTCCAGATCCAATAGGTTAATTTAGATCTAATAGGTTAATTTAGATCTAAATACTCAATGCAAGTTGTTTTTCACAAAGAAAGGCTCTGTGCTGCTTCTTTTCCTGTGAGTACCTGAAGCCAGGGAAGTTGAATAAAAGAGAGTTCTCTCTTCTCCTTTTGATTTATAGCAGCTTCTTCCCAAGATGCTTGCGCACAAACTGCAGTGCTTTCCACGTGCTGACCTCTGCCTGTGGCATCAGCACAGTTGGAAGCTGTGACCTGAGGTGAGAAAGGCTGATCTGTCACTGCCTGAGGGGAAAAAGTGACTCCTCTGTCAGCACTGGGAGCTTTTCATTTTCTCCAGTGAGGGTTTTGCTCTTCACATGCTCAGCAGATGAGTTCCAGCTGTCCCAGGCAGCAATTCCCAGCTGGATCCCTGGTTTTGTGCACAGAGTTCAGTGCTGACTCTCTCTCTGATCCTTTTGCAGTGTTACCTGTACCTCTTCTACAGCTCAGCCAGGAAGGTGAAGACATTTGTGCTCCTTTTCTGTGTCTGTTCATGCAACGCCTACTTGTATGGATTGCGGAACCTCTGGCAGATCTCCTTCCACATAGGAGTGGCTTCTCTTTCTTCTTATCAGATCCTGACAAGGCAGCTGCTGGAGAAGCAGCCTGACTGTGGCGTATGAGGAAGACTTTGGGGTTTGCTACTCTGTTTTTACAGCTTTTTTTTTGTATTCACCTGGCCAAAAATAGCTCAGAGTGTTTTTTAACCATCCCTGGCAATGGTTATTGCAAGGAGAACGGTTCCAAGCAACTTGGGATAAGCAGGGTGCTGTAATTATGTCCAACACACAGCAAGGGGTGCAGCTGTATTTAACATGGCAATGGTAGAGCTTGTCAGGTGTCACCAACAGATGGAAGTTCTTACCATCAGCAGGCTTTTCCTCCTTGACTGCCACCATCCAGACAGCATTTTACCATTTGTCTCACTGGCTCTGTGACAGTTTGGCAGATCAGTCTTGCCCTGCTGCTGCAAATACTCAAATTGTGTAGTAAAATGAAGGTAAAGTGATGGGTAACATTTTTGTCTCTAGAATTTGTTAAGATTCCTGGTAAACGTGAGTAAAGGGGTTTGCTGTAATTAGATGAGTGCAGTATCAGTGAGGAAAATGGTGAGGGTGAGCTTCTGGGTCATTTTTCTAGGTTTGGAAGGACAGGAAAAGGCTGTGGCTCTTTTATAAACCATAAAGTCTATAAATACCTCCTTGGCTGAACAGCACATTGCAGCTAAGTGTGTGCCCATGGGTTAATTGTAAAAATGCTTGGGGCAGCAGAAAATAATCCAAGTGGGTGTAAGTGATCTGTCAGCTCATGTGGCCTTTGTTTCCTTGGCTAAGGTCACTTTTAGGATAAGGGCAATTCCATGTTTGCTTGGTCTGTATGGATAATAAATCTTCCAAGCCTATTTATGACAGGCCACTGACTCCTTCATCTTTTTTTTTAAAAAAACCCCACATAGCTGGTGAGTAGAAAGCCATTTCCAGGAATGGAAAGCAAGAGCAGGTTCTCTTTGTTCTATAAAACACCTGTAGTGGTGAGTTCTCACACTAAGATGAGCTTCTGAGTGTGCACTTTGGAATAGGGGACTGCAGGGCTGGAATTGCCAACCTCTGCTGCACTGGGTGTTCTCCTCTGTCATGGATCGAGGTGCACGTGGGCATTTTAGGGCATAGGTGAGTAATTTAGGCTGGCTGTTAAAAAAATGCATAGCAGTTTGATGCAGCTGTCCTTGAGGGGTTGTAGAGATTCAGACTGAGATGTAGAGATCTGTAGATGTGTTATTGTGGAATTATGGTCCTAAAATTTCCCTTTTTTTTTTTTTTTTTTTTTTT